>JAXRKP010000049.1:72500-182500 GCA_037039925.1 Doris montereyensis
TATGTTTTTTCAAGACTACATAAAAGTAAGAAGCTGGGCGATTCTACCATTACTACAATATAATACTACAATAGTCTTTTTCACATGCAGTAGGCCTACATTGCCTTGCTAGCGATCTTTTTCCACTTAATTAATCACATATTTTAGCACACTGAAAAAGGGTGTTTCGATGGGTCGCCATGATTTTTTTTACAGTTATGTCCCTTTTAGATGAATTGTTGGGCGTTGCATCCCATGAATTATGATATTCCATATCTAGCGGAATAGACATGCTGCTCATTTGTTTTGGGTTTTTACAAATTTATTAATTTACGTATTCAATAATAACATCAATATGGCGGGTATCTCGCCTAGCGCTTAGATTGACCACGGATATAAAAATAAGACTGCCAGACTTCAAAACTTTAGGTTTCTATCCACGTCAATATTATCTCATTCTGTGAGTGTGAAGGTCATTGACCACCTTTAGCACTATACAACTGATATCGCCATACATTATTACTACACTGTACAATACCTACAGTGCAACACAACACACGGAATTCAATTATCTTTATTGATCCATGAAAAGGAAATTACATGTGTGTTATCACATTTTCCGTTAGAAATATAAGAATACATCAATATATTTAAATTGAAAACAAATTTAACTTTAAATAATCACTAATGTATAGATTCTAGTTAAATATATATTCTATAAAGATAAGTGAGCAAATAGAAAGTGCTTTGAAATGATATATGCATAAACAATAATTAATGACAAATCAGCTTAGTTTCATACACATTCATCACATTATCATAAGTCATGCATTATCCATTCATCAATTATCACTGCTTAAACATTTGTAAAAGGACATTATTGTAATAGAATGATAATTTATATTGTAAAAGTGATGTAACTGTTGTCATCTTAGATGTATGTGTATTATTAGACTTAATTCCCTTATCCTTAGATAAGTATATAAAGGCTGAATAAAGAGATTCTAGGTCAGTCTAGATCAGATCTACCAACTGTACTCATGTACTTCATCATCTTGTGTTACACTGGCCATTCTGTCACAATTATGTATTTCAAAGTTAAGAATGTCCAAAATTTTGTATGGCACTTGGAAGAAAAAATCTGAAATAAACTCAAACCTTGTTATACCGCCAACTATTGCGCCAGTGGTAACTTGGCTTCCTTTTAGATGATCTAACAACATAGGAATAAGTATCTGATGATTCAGAATCAGATAAACTTGTAGATTTAGATCTTTTTCTTGGGTTAACAGGAATTTTCCATTTTCGAGGGCTAAATTATTGACTACAGGAGCTGTGTCAGCCTACCGCATTTATAAGGTTAAAACATATACACTTGAAAACACTTTCTCCAAAATTCTTTCGGGATTACAGTAGAGTACACTTTCAGATTATTGGGGAAAATTATTGAGAAAAAATTGGGACGTGGCAAATCTTTTGGACAAACACAAGTTTTGAACTAAGGGTTTTCTGACTTAGTGTTTTCGATACATTTTATTTATAATATGTACAAATCCTCACAATTCACAGAAATATAAAGGCTACAGTGGTTACAATACATTTTCCATACAAATCTATAAAGCAAATAAGTAAGCATAAATCAAATTGAATTTTAAAAAGATCATTAGTGGTTATTGTCTGAGTTTAGCTGAATGGCATACATATATTTTCCAAATATATTTATTTGATATTAAAGATATAAATTTTGTGTTACAAAACATAATGATCAACCATTTTTGATGAAAATAAGATTTCTTTCAATGTTTTAGTACAATACATGTAATAGAGGAGAAACAAAGTTACGTACTTTACATTAATTACAATTTTAAAAATATTTCCATTTAGTATATAACTTATTATAAGGCATCAGCGTTACTGATTGAAATCGTGCCATTTCAACGTAGGTGATTGGCTTAGGACTGTTGGACAATTAGCATAATTTCCATACTCATTTTTGATGGTTTTGTTGAGGTAAACTCTAAAGGAAAGGGTTAATAGATTCCTGTTGACAACAGTAGAAGTCAAATTAAATTAGGTCAACCAAAAAAAAACCAAAGGGACACAACTAAATCAAATTTACAGGTGTTAGTGTTAGCAAGGCAAGGAAGAAAATGAATGAAAGATATAAAAATGAGCCTAGTCCCTTGGCTTTTGATGAGGTCGTGCCAGGCACTCAAATCATTTTGATTGGTCTAGCGCTTTTCCTCACAAGCCAATCTCCCACTCACACAGCCTAGCGTGGCTGTCAACAAGTCTCCCATACACACACATGCACACAGTGCAGCGTCAATTACTTGACTGTGTAGGCTGCTTCTCCCTTGTAATAAAAAATCCACAAAACGAACTTAATTGAGTGAGAAGCCATCATTTCACTGCCTTTATTGAGGAGGACTCGGTAGTCAAGAGGCAAGGTGTCAGCTTCTCAGCCAAAAGATAGTGAGTTCTAGCCCCGCCAACTGTTGAAAAGTTTTCTTGCCTCTTTTCAAGGAAAATCTACCCCCTGGTTCAGGTAGGTGAATCGACACCTAGTCCCATTGGAGAAGGGTGATAAAAGGAGGCCTCGTGTGCATATCACAACACTCTGTGTACATTAAAGATCCCTTGACTGTTTACAGGGCAGTCTGGGCAAAATTAAAAAATCCTACCAAAATCCAGAGATCATCTTACTTGTGGATGCAGGTAAATCAAATCCATTCAAAAGCCTTTATTGACCCATATGTTCTTGTAGGCGACTTTACCAATGCCGAGTATTTGTTGGATGTGTCGAATAAAGAGGAAAAAAGGGATTTCTATTGGCCTGGTTCAGTGGTTGTAACCAAACTTTTGTTGAGTGTAATCTCGGTGGTCAACTCCATCTGTAATACAGTGGTCTCCATTTTAGAAGAGATAGCTGCCTGAGAGGCCGTTTTTTTCCGTGTAACAGACATTTTCCTCTTGAAGGGGATGTGCAGGTCTAGAAGTTACTTTTTTCCCATTTGATATTTTTAATAATAACCCTTATTTAAGTAAATATATACAAAGTTACAGAACGTTATTTGGATTTTTTTTCCATTTTTTATATTGTTATATATTTTTCAATTTTACATATAAAACATATACAATGTATAATACAGTGCTCACACAGCCATTGCAACAGCGTGGTCCTTGACCAAAAACAAATCAAATTTGTACCCATCCTCCATATTCTCACGACCTAGCACCCCATGACTGTTTTTTGTTCTCAAATCTCACATGTCAAAGAAAAATTCTGTGGGATCAACTTCCAGAATCCCAAAGACACAATAAGAATATTTGAAGGTGAAATTTCTGCCATACCCTTGGAAATGTGGCAGAACTGCTTTGACTCTTCTTATGCAACTCTACATCCAAGCTCAAGATAAGTAATTTGAAAAGTTGTGATGATTTGAACGTGATACCATCATTCCTTCTATTCCATTCCGGATATTTAACTAGTGATATTCGTATTATTCAATCTTCTTCTCCTTATTTGATAAAAAAATTTTCAGAAGACTTTTCCTCTTTGATTTCTTTGAGTTTCTTTGAGAGTTCGTTGATATTGAACTAGACGTAGCAGAGATCTCAGATGGATTTTCCTCAATTAACGCTTTGGAAGATCCATGATTCAGTGAAGCGTCTTTGATTTCGTCTTCATTAAACAATCTAGAAAGAAAATGATAGAAGGTTTAAAATGTTTGTGAGGAAACTGAAATTATGAACTATACACATAAATAATGTGATATGTCAATGTTTGAATTTAAAAAATACTGGCAATGGGGTCACTCTACACAGTGTTCACTGTTAGGGGTCGTTACTTTACTTATGGCAATTGCCTCATAGAACAATATTGAAGAAGTCTTTTCTTTTCTTATGAGAGGGGGTCCTGACCATGTTTTTTAAAATTATTTGATATAGACAATTTAACTATTTCCATTGTACTCGGCATGTCTAAATTAGCTGAAAATTTTTTAACAGTATTTTTATCTTATGCTTGCCATTGATAATATATTAATCTTGTTAGAGGACAGTCAATAAGTTATAAAAATAGGAACATGAAAAAATGTTATCTACTTCTACTCTATTAGTTCTAGTTTTTGTTATTATCATTACTGGTGGTCATCCTGTTCTTTCTCCTTCTTCTTTTATTATCTATAATAATCATCACCACATGTGTTAACATTATTATTTACAGTATTAGAATGATTATTAACTAGAGTAGACATGGTAGCAGTAGTTATACTGCTTTTGTAATAACATTATTATTTATGAATAATGATGTGGGGTACTCACAGCCCTCGTATTTTACTATAATTAAATAAGGGCTTCAGACTCCACACAAAAGAGTTACCACCAATCTGTTTCTTAAACAAGGGCAGATAATTTTGCATGCTAAACGCCCCATTCAAATAGATTTTTATAGTTTTGAACAACCTAGACTGTAACTTTGCATACATGTTATTATTCAGTTCAATATCTAGCCGCACCCAGGCGCAATTTTCGATAAATTAATTGATTTTGAATTTTATGATTTTTTAAAAATTTAGCAACTTTTCAAATGTTTGGCAAATTTAATCACAAAAATTGTTTTTTGCCAAAATTTGAAGAGTTATCGAAAATTGAGGGGGGAATCTACCTCTCCTTGCTTGGAAGAATGCTTTTCAGAAGAATTTTCCTCTTTGATTTCTTTGAGTTGCTATGAGAGTTCATTAACATTGAACTAGAAGCAGCAGAGATCTCAGATGCATTTTCCTCAATTAACGCTTTGAAAGATCCATCATCCACTGATGGTAAAGCCTCTTTGATTTCGTCTTCATTAAACAATCTAGAAAGAAAATGATAGAAGGTTTAAAATGTCTGTAAAGAAACTAAAATTACAAACAATGTGATATATATAAAATGTCAACGCTTGAATTTAAAAAATACTGGCAATACAGTCACTCTACACAGCTGTTCGCGGTAGGCCAGGGCGAGCCTCGAGAATTACTTGTTCGCTCATGATCATGGCTTCCTGATTAAAGATTCCATGCTCAAACAGTGATCAAAAACTTGTGGCGTTTATGATCAAAAACTGATCATAATATTGAGAAAATTCATATATATGTCAATACCTTCAACACATTAGTCTCCAGCTACATTATTTCCTTTTAGCCCTAGTTAAAAAGTGAAACTAATTGCCACCTATCCATATTTTCATTTAAAAAGTCTGCTCGATGGCTCGTAGCATCGAACAAATGTGTCTGTCGATACCTTCAACACACCAATCTTCGACTACATTACATCTATTTTTTCCAAAATGGATTATTGCAACTCCCTGTTTTTAAATTTACCTGATGCCTTGATTCACATGCTCCAACGTATTCAAAACCATGCGGCCAGAGTGATTTTGAAAAAAAAAATGAAATATCACCACATTATCCCTATGTTCATGTCTCTGCATTGGCTCTGATCGATAAACGAATGATATACAAAATTGCCACATTGTGTTACAAATGTAAAACTGATAGAGCTCCAAATTACTTCAAAGACCTGATCTCTGGTTGTGTTCCATCTCGCCAACGGGCCGACAAAACTGTCACTTTCTTTCTTTCTTCCTCAGTTCCTATTCTATCTTCCATTTCTTATTGATAGTGATGTGGTCAATTTGGTTTTTGGTTTTTACGTCTGGAGAGGTCCATATGTATTTGTGGATGTCTCTATGCTTAAAGATGTTTCCTCCAATGATTAAATTGTTTTCTGCGCAAAATTCCGCCAAACATTCTCCATTGTCATTCATGTCTGCAGCTAGTACTTCACGTCCCATTATGTGTTTATCCCTTTAACTATTAACTTTTCCAACTTTAGCGTTTAAGTTTAAATCACCAAGAACAATAAGTAGATCATGTCTTGGGGTCTTTTGTACTGTGCTGTTAAGTCTTTCATAAAACTGTTCTTTCTCCTCACTTTTGTCTTCTTGTGGGGCGTAACACACTATGATGGTCATCTTTGTGTATTTGGAACTAAACCTAACTTTCAGTAATCTTTCACCCATGGGTTCCTATTCCAACAAAGTCTTTTTTCCCCTTTTTGATAGTATCAGGGCAACTCCATTTAAATGTTGATTGTCTTCTTTTCCTGAGTAGAGGATCATATGACCAGTAGCGAGATCTCTTTTGCCATTGTCAGTCCATCGTGATTCACATATAGACAGGACATCTATTTTATATTTGTCCATTTCATTTATTGTCTGCGCAAGTTTTCCTGTCTGATAAAGTGTGCGCACATTCCTTGTGCTCACCAAAATTGATTGTTTTGGATTCAGAAGACTTGACATAGTCTGGTTGTTGGTTTTCTTTCGGTTTTGGCCCTCACCCATCATTGGTACAGTGTTCTGGATCGCCAGTCCAGTCTGGTTTTGTTGAGCTGCAGATCCAGAACTCTGTGTGCTAGTCTTTCCTTCACCTGTCTTCTTATATTTTAATCCATTGTCGGTTTCTGTAACATTGTAATTTTTTACAAGATAGGGGCATTAATCCTATGTCTAACCCGCATCCTGGAGGACCAGGATTTATTTTGGAGATTCACTCCTAGACAGGTAGCTTTCCCAAGCTCATGAGCCCTGTCTGCCCATGGTTTGAAATCGGAGTTTTCCTTCTCCTAGAAAAACTGCCTTTCCAGGTTAATGAGCTCTGGGGATGTTATAAAGGCAGCTCGGTTCGCCTGTTAGCCACCTCACAAGACATCTAGAGTATTTTTAGGGGCTGAGTTCCCACTCTGCAGCCCCAGTCCGTCCTCACTGGCTAGCGCCAGTTTTGTCCGCGACTGCTTATTCGGTATTCGCAGCTGACCTCTATATCTAGAGGCTGTTCCCCTATCCGCAACCTGGGGACGCATCTGGGGACACCTCTTTTATATCGTCTTCCCACTTTCTCCGAGGTCTGCCTTTTGGTTTTTTACCTTGAGTTTAAGCACTGTATATTGATTTAGCTATTCTATTGTCATTCACTATGTTAACATGTCCAAACCATCTCAGTTGATTCATTTCTATCTTAGTTTTTATGCCATCTGCTTTGATTTGATCTCTTGTTGTGTTTCTGATTTTGTTTCTATTTGTGTTCCCTACAACTCCTTCTCTTCTTTGATATTTGATTTTGGCTGCCTGTACTCTACTGTATTCCCTACTGTTTAAGGTCCAGGTTTTACTGCCATAGAGGAGAGTAGGACAATAAAATGTGTTGTATACTGCCCTTTTGGTTTTTGTTGACAATTCTTGTTTACCTACAAATGCCTTTCCCAGATTGTTATATATTGCACTTGCCTTTTGGATTTATGGCTGATTTCTTCTCTTAGTTTTCCTTCTGAGTTAATCATTACTCCTAAGTAATTGTAGCTTTGAACTTGTTCTCAATTATCCCTGGCCAATTGAAGATTTTGTATTTTAGCTGCCCTAGTTACTAGCATTGTTTTGGTTTTCTTTGCATTTATTCTGATTCCTGATTTATTTAATTTATTATTCATCATGTTGATATTTGACTGAAGGTTCTTATCTGATTTTCCAAACAGAACTAAATCATCAGCAAATGAAAGCATTGATACATTTACTGGTTTGAACTTCCACACACCTACATTCATTTTCTTCATTTTTGAGGATGCCTTTGCGACTAAATCCATAAATGTGATAAACAAAAGAGGACTTAGGATACAATCCTGTCTTACTCCTATATCTACATCAAATTCTTCAGATACATTTCCCACAGCGTCGAATTCCTGTAGCAAATCATCCCTCTTAGTTGTGGCTGGCAAAACTCATTAATTACCAACGTGTCAGGGGTCAAGCTCGGTCAGATTTTGTCCCGGGTAGCTGATCGCCCCGTTAAGATTTTTATAAAAAATTACACTATTTTCCCTATAACAGCGCTTCTCTCATACCTATTGTCTTAGTCTTTGCTCCTACCATAGTATCAACGTCTTGTCTGTGAAAGTATCATACTCTTTTCTGAAAAAATCATTTTAATATGTATGTTTATTTCTTGTTTTTTTTTGCTTTGGTCATTATATTTTATCTAATTGCTAAAAAACTACACGAACATACTTAACGAAAATGAGTTTATTTCAAAAATTGGTTATCGCACTGCACTCTGTAGAAAACTATTACAAAGTTATATTATAACGTTCTTCCTACACCCACTCCCTTTTTTGCCTAAGTTAAGTACGCATGCAACATGTTTTCATTGAGCATAATATATATGTAAATCATTTTTAACCGATTTTCCTTTATCCAATCGATTTTACTGACCCCTCCTATTTTTAAAAATAAATCTAGTGTGGATCCCACTTTAGAGAATCATCATTTTGCCGTCAGTGAATTTTGCCACATATGTGGAAAGAAAAATTTAACACATAAAGAAAAACAGGCAGAGAAAGCCATTGATGTGTGGTAAAATGCGAGACAGCAGCACATTCCATGGACAACAAAATTACATGTCAGACAGACACTCATCTCACATAGCTCGGGCAGGTATTAAAACAATATGGCAGTTGTTGGAAACAAGCACACGAAACACAAACACAGCTTGACCTCTATCAGACTTGTCTTCTTATTTAGTGACAATGACATTGATAAAGCCACATACACTCAAGAAGTATGGGACACAGCATAAATTATCACAAATAACACATGAAAAACTCACACATAGATCGGGTCCCATTGCATCATCCTTAGATAAAGTTCTGACCAAACACAGAATCACACCACAGGCATACACAGTCGATCTTTTAATGGCAACCACTGGCATAAATACTTACAAGAAAAGGTTTATACAGACCTTACGCAAACAATCATCACTCAGACAATGGCATGCACACATTGCCCAATAGTTATTGATGAAGCACACGCGATAGCATTAGTTTTCAACAATAGCAACAAAGCATTTAGTAAAGCCCACAAAGCAATCTCACACACAAAGATAATTAATGAAAATTCAATTAATGACATTGAACAGGATAAAGACACATACATGAGCATGTATAGATAAAGCTTTCCAAACAAAACAATCACAAAACAGCATATTTTAGAGCACCATTGCACCCCTCATATACGACAGTACAAATTCTGGCTGGGTTGCTGGGTGAACAGGGAACGGAAAGCTGTCACCAGTCAATTGCAAGGATAGAGAGATGAACATGAGGCATTATAAACTCACAAATGAGAATGAAGTTCATAATGAATGCACACATATTAGACAAGTCCCCTGGTGCATGCACGCAGACCGACCTGCAAGTAACATTAAATGTACATAGTGATACATATCTTATTTCATTGTGTTTAAGAGTTATTCTTTCAATTTCAATGATACTGTTTATTTCCGTTAGTCTCATTATTAGAGTGTTACAAAAATCGATATTGTTCTGTTCATCGTGATGAATGCAAGCTATCTTTTTAGTATGTACGTAGGCTACATGTATGTATTGTCCTTATTTTGTGAAAGTTTGATGGCATTCGTCTCGTACAGATTTTGTGTTAAAGCGTTTTACTTAATACCCTATGTCTGTTATTGTGTATTGAAATGATGGACCTAATTGAGGCCTTGATTGTGTGAAAACGAAACGCTTCTTGATAAATTTCTCTCATCAGTCTATCGCAACACTCTCTTTAAAGTTGGGGAAGCCTTCACATTTGTTGTCGATGGCTATCTTACCCAGATACAAGCTGATTAATTGGAGCTATAAACTACTGTTAAGTGTGGCAAAGCTAGCAGGGAGCAAACGCTACCTGGTGGCCCTTTGCTGACCTCGGTCAGCGTGATCCAGGTGCACCGCGTCGGCCAACTAAGAGGGACGAGTTTTGTACGCTGTGTTCCAGCTACTCTCACTGCACATGTTGGTTTATTGTAAACTGTCACTGTCACTGCGCTCTTTTAAATACGCAGGTCCACTCTTCTGGAATTCTCTTCGGCTGTCAATGTGATCAATGTTTGACATGTCAGAAGACACCTTTAAAAAACACCTGAAAACGTACCTCATGCTATGTTTCTTAGAAGAAAAGTAATTGTTTTTATTATGCGGTTTCAGTTCATGTACCATACACCACGATAAATAATATTATATTTTCATGTGTTTTTTATATTGTACATTGCTCATATTTTTACGTTGTATGTATAATTATGCACCTATAGCTGTCGTAAGAACATATTAAAAAAAAATATTTGATATAGACAATTTCAACCACTACCATTGTACCCGTCATGTCTAAATTAGCTGGAAAAAAAAATCTTTTAATTTTTTTATATTATGGATGCCATGGGAACGTCATCATTTTGGATTTTCATTGCGAAAATACCTACAACTTTAACTCAAATCAACTATTTCATTTGAACAACCGGGCAACGGACAGGTGAACACCTGTGTGGGGATTAGGCGATCCCGCCCTCCACGATTCTCCTGCTGCCTTGCAGGCTGATCTTGGCTGACCAAAGGCTAAGGGAGTTAACCCTGACAGAAAACAACCTGATGCCTTTAAGGACGGTCTTGCCTGACCAAAAGTTAACCCTTTGGTTGCTGTATTCGCCGAAAGGCGAATTTCGGTATGGGTTTCAAATGCGACGTTCGCCAAAAGGCAAATTTCTAATAAGGACCATTTAAAAGGCGAATTCTTTATTTTCAGTGCCTGTAGTAATTCGGGAGTAGCTCCTCTTTGCTTACGACGCTGTATTCGACTACAGCCATTTTTTTTGTTGGTGTTTTGAACTGCGATTTTTGACGATTTTTCTTGTTTTATTGGTTCGTTTACATTAGCGATGAATCTGATGATGAGGCTGATACATAGAGACATGATATTGACTCTGGTGATGAGTTTATGCCCGGGAGTGATGATTTTAGCTCGATTTCTGAAGCTGATAGGCCTGAACTAGATCTAGATTTAGACGATCGTGATGTTAGTCCTAGGCCTACGGATCATGGTGACGAAGAGGGACAGAGAGGGAAGTGGGCTTGACAGAGAGAGGTCTGACAAAGAGCGGGTTTGGAGGAAGCTAAACGATCAATATATCAATCGAATATTTAGCTTGTCCATATTCCTAACTAGCCTGAAAATTTCATTACCTTGTGATGTGTCGTTTGAGAGCTAGATTTTTTCATCTAAAAGCACCATTTTTCATAGGAATTCTCAAAAGCCTTAGCATTTGAGATGTAATTAGGGATAAATAGGTTAGCAACCAAAGGGTTAAGGAGTTAACTCTGACATAAAATAACAACCTGCTGCCTTGCAGGCTGGTTTTGGGCAACCAAAGGCTAAGGGAGTTAACCCTGAAAGAAAATATCAAGGTCCGGTAGGGGGCTTCAAAATGGCAGCTCCACCATCTACCTAGGGTGCAGTGGGCTAATCCCTGCTTATCCAAAACAAAACTGATTCAAAGTATTAAATATGATGATATCTCCAGATTGAACTCTCGATGACAACTCTGGAAAAGAATACGGCCTGTGAATTTTGGAACATGGAATATTAGGGCAATAAATGGAAAAGAGTTAGAATAAGCTGAAGAAGTTGAAAATTTCAAAGTAGACATTTTGGCCATTACAGAAACAAAGAAAAAAGGACAAGGAATAGAAAATGTACGACCAAATCATTTTCTCAGGAGTAAATATTAAAGATAAAGCTAGAGCAGGAGAAGGCCTCCTAATACATAAGAGGCAGGAAAAGCTACTAGAAAGTTGAATATTTATAAACCCACGGCTATTAGAGATAAATATTAAACCAAAAGGAAGAGAAATTAAATTATTAATAGCTTATGGACCAAATGAAGACGTCATCAAAGAAGAAAAAGATATCTTCGAAAACGATTTACAAATAGCTGCAGAGCATCTGAAACCCAAACAGGAGATTTAAACGCCAGAGTAGGCAACAATGTAGAAACATCAGGAGGAGTAATAGGTAAAGAAGGAGAGACAACAACTTATCCAAATGGAAAGAGACTAACAGATCTTTGCCTAAAGAATAACATGAAAATAGCTGACACATTTTTTTCTCATAAAGATATCCACAAATATACAAGGGTAAAAGAAGACAGATCTGTGGGGGCGACCATCTCCTACCAGGTTGCGGATAGGGGAACAGCCTCTAGATATAGAGGTCAGCTGCGAATACCGAATAAGTAGTTGCGGACAAAACTGGCGTTAGCCAGAGAGGGCTAAGACGGGCTGCAGGTGGGAACTCAGCCCTTAGAAAATGCTCTAGATGTCTTGTGAGGTGGCTAACAGGTGAACCGAGGCACCTTTATAACCTCCCTCCGGGTTAACAGAGCTCGTTAACCTGGAAAGGCAGTTTGTCCAGGAGAAGAAAACTCTGATTTCAAACCATGGGCAGATAGGGCACATGAGCTTGGGAAAGCTACCTGTCTAGGAGTGAATCTCCAAAATAAATCTGGTCCTCCAGGATGGAGGTTAGGCATAGGGTTAATACCCCTATCTTGGCCTTATGTGCTGCCAAGCACCACATGGATAAGTTAAGTTAAAAGAAGACACATGTGAAAAGTCAATCATAGACTACATAATAGTTAGCAGCTCCCTTTTTTTACAGTACAATAGATGCAAGAGTAAACAGAGGAGCTGAAATATTTAGTGATCATCCCCTAGTGATAGCCAAAATGAGATTATTAACTGAAGAAAACAAACAGAAAAGGAAAGAGAAGAAAGCTCCTTAACTCAAAGTAGAAGAACTAAATAAACCAATAGTAAAACAGATATATCAGTCCAGGATAAAAAGAGTTATCAGTAAAAGGCAGATGGATCTGAAGGAAAGTACAAAAAATAGAAGAAAAGTGGCAAATGTATAAAGAAATACTCCTCAGTTGTACTGAAGAGGTCTGTGGTCTGGTAGGAAACAAATTAAAAGGAGATAGGAAAAGGACAGCATGGTGGAATGAGAATGTCAAGACTAAGATCAAAGAAAAGAAGGATGCCTGGAAGAAAAACTTACGAACAAAGAGGAGAGAGGATAGGAAAAGATTACGTGAGTAAAAGAACTATCGCCAAAGAGGAAGTAAGGAAAGCAAAACAAGAACAATGGGAAGAGTTTGGACAAAGACTTCAAGAAAGCTATCAAGGAAATCAAAAGTTGTTCTGGGGGCTATGAAGAGCATGAGAAAGACCAAAGCATGACCAACACGATAAGGTAAGAACGTCAAAGGAAAAATAATGAAAGGAGAGAGTGAAATCATGGAAACGTGAAAAAAGTATTTTCATCAATTACATAATCCCTGCAGAACATTTGAAACAAGGAATACAGATCAATTAGCGAGAGTAACAAGTAATCCAGATGAGACAGCTGAAGATGTAGATATCTCAATGGAAGAACTCCAAACAGCTATAAGAAAAGTGAAATTAGGAAAGGCCCCAGGAGCAGATCAAGTTTATCCAGAAATGATTAAAAACCAAGGGAGAGAGGCAGACAAACTACTACATGCAATATGTCAACAAGCATGGAAGTCAAAACAGGTGCCAGACGAATGGAAGAAGGAATGGTAGTACCAATACACAAGAAAGGGTCAACTATGGAATGCTCAAACTAAAGAGGGATATCACTACTTAGCGTACACCAGGAAAGGCGTATGCCAGGATTCTGAAAATGAGACTAAGGAAAAGAGTAGAGGATCAGATTGAAGAGCATCAGAGTGGATTTATACCCGGAAGAAGTGTACAAGTGTAGACCACATATTTACAATTAGACAAATAATAGAAAAATTCCTTGAGAGAAACATTGACTTGCACCTGTATTTTATTGACTTAGAAAAGGCATTTGACACTGTGAGGAGGGCGGGTCGGAAAGGTATCCTCAAAAATGAAGAAAATGAATGCAGGTATGTGGAAGCTCAAACCAGTAAATGTATCAATGCTTTCATTTGCTGATGATTTAGTTCTGTTTGGAACAAGTTCAAAGCTACAATTATCTTGGAGTAATGATTAATTCAGAGGGAAAACTAAGAGAAGAAATCAGCCAGAGAATCCAAAAGGCAAGTGCTGCAATTTACAACCATCGAGGAAAAGCTTTTGTAGGTAAACAAGAATTGTCAACAAAAACCAAAATGGCAGTATACAACATAGTTTATTGTCCTACTCTCCTCTATGACAGTGAAACCTGGACCTTAGACAGTAGAGAATACAGTAGAGTACAAGCAGCTGAAATGAAATATCTAAGAAGAGTAGGAGTAGTAGGGAAAAGCAATAGAAAAAATCAGAAACACAACAATAAGAGATCAAACGAAAGCAGATGGCATAAAAACTAAGACAGAAATAAATCAGCTGAGATGGTTTGGGCATGTTAACAGAAAGAGTGACAGTAAAATAGCTAAAACTGTATACAGTGCTTAAACTCAAGGTAAAAGACCAAAAGGCAGACCTCGGAGAAAGTGGGAAGAAGATATAAAAGAGGCATTAAAGCAAAGAAATTTAACTTTCATGGAAGGAAACAGAAAATGTCAGGACAGGGCAGCCTGGAGAAAGATAATTCAGGACATCTGAACCCATACATCGGGGAAGGTAGAAATGGGAACTGATAACGAAAGAAAGAAAGTTTTGAACAAACTTGGCTGTAACTTCGCACACACGTTATTCAGTTCAATATCTAGCCGCACCCAGTAACGTTTCGATAAATTTAACGGTTTTGATTTTATGAATTTTCTGAAAATGTATATATTTCCCCAATATTTGTCAAATTTAATCACCAAAAACTTTCCGGCTTTTATTGTACAAATGATGTGTTGAAGGTAAGGCCGGTATCGTTTCTAAATAAAATCGTATAAAATGAAAGAATCGATACTGAGCTTTTTTTATGGTATCAATGTGAAGGGAATGAACTGCTCCATCCAGTAATTCAAAACACAAAATTTGTCCGATTTGTGGTAAAAATGCCTTCGTCAGGACAGACAACAGGCCATAACTTACATTGTACGATTTTACATTTCCAATGAAAGTACAGCCTGCTTTACATATATTGACATCCCATATAATGATATTCTAGTCATATCAACATATTTGCTTGATTCGATCAGTCCCTTATATACTTATAAAATAAAATTTAAAAACTACAAAGGAGGTATTGTAAAACATATAAAATTTATACATTCACTAAACAAAGGTTTAAAATGGTGACAATGTTAATGAGAAACTCATTCTTTGAATATAAAATGAAACAAAGGAGAAAATTCGTAAAATATCTGACCTCTTCATATGTTCACAGATTTGCTCTACTGATGGTCTTGTCTTCTCATTGACACTGACACATTGTAAAACAAGTCGATACAACTCATCTGGACAACATATTGGCTGAGTATTGAAATCTTTCCATTTTCCAGTCATCAGAGCTTGAAACAGCTATAAATCCACAAATGTAAATACAAATAGCAGAAGTGAGTATGACTATTATGACATCGCTAGTTGGGTTCAGGAGAGGGAGGATGGGGGGGGGGTGAAATCATTAATCATCCAGCATTCTCCTAAAATTACAAAAAACTCTTTTACTTTCAGAAGAAGGCTGGCTGATTAATGATTTTCCCCCCCCCCCACCTCTCCTGAGTAGTGTTACCATGGCAAGCAGAAGACAAACACAGTCTTTCATCATACTTTTCCTATGAGTTGCATGAGGAAGTAAAAAAAAAGTTAGTTAACATATCCTATCTTTAAAACTAATGAAAATCACCGAAAGGACCTGCATGTCGCTTTACTTTACCATACAACTTACAAGCAAAATGGAATGCAGGTGCTGAAACCACTCATAATGTTGGATATAATCTAGTCACATGGTTTTTGAAATTTGTATTTAAAGGTCATGGTTTGGTTAAAAAAATTCTTAGTCAACTTTAAACACATCGTGCAGAATAGACATTTAGAACTAGACCCATCAACTCATTTCTGAACTGCATACATAAAAAAGTTACCTATGTTGATCCTCTGTCTGTATTATTGCAGGGGGTATTTTGAGTCCTGATATCGAAATCAGGTTCTTTTCCTTTTGTAAGATTCTAATAGTGTTAAGTGTAAAAACAATGGTGTCAACTTTCAATGCCATCCCCATGTGATCAAAATCGGTGAATAAAGATAGTAACAAATTCATGCTAGGGTGATGAAAATTGAGCTGAAGATACAAGGGTAACAAAGTAAATGCATTCAAGATTTTCAGGAATATATAGTATCGATACATTCTCTTCCCCCCCCCCTACTGTTTGTGTGTACCTCACTAGTGACCTAGAAATCAGCTGAGGCCCATGACAGTATCATACTATTACTACTATCAGCAACACGTAGCACAGACAAATGGACTAGTTTAGCTAGCAGCAAGGGACAACCATTACATTGTCGTTGCATGACAGTAGACCAGTTCATGTGACTTGCTGATTCGCTTATTGGTGACCAACCGCTATGCAAATCAACATGTCATAACTGTTGGGGAATCATTGGGTGAAGTGAAGCCACTTCCCATGAACTAACCTTGACATCGACCTACATTATTGCTCTTGCACCATGCGTGTTATTCCAACCCGTGCCTTTGAAAGTTTAGTAAAGTTTCTGAACTTCTTTGTTGAAACTTATATACCGTTTTGAACATTGGGATGAGGTCCAACACAAATATGAGGCAGAGGAGAGAGGACCTGCATATCAAGTGGGAATGTTTTGACTGAAAATACCCTTTTCAACTTAATTTTCCAGCTTGTGAACATTCCAGTGTGTTTTTTTAAAACTGTTTTTATTCAATTAAAAATTAAATACATTTAAATCTCAAGATGGATTTCAATGAAATTTAAAATATCAAGTGTTCAGAGCAAGGTCTTCAAACTCTTGTATGGATTTTCAGAAAGACGTTCACATTTTTGTGAATATGAGAGAATTTTTAGTGAAAAATTAAGTCAAATTGCTATTTGACATAAATACACAAGGTTGGAAGCCTGTCAACTAATAACTATTCAAGATATCAAACAACGGATACAAGAAATGCTTTAATTCATGGGAACTCAGTGCATGCATATGAGCCATTTTCAAAGGTGAGAAAGAAAATGAGTCTCCATGAAATTTAAAGATTTGCCTTTGGAACTTTTATTTTACCTGTGCTGTTGAAACTGGTGTCAAAATAAAGAATAAAAGCCGAATAGATAGTGAAAACAACTGAAGCTGTCTTACTCTTTATTTTCATTTTGAAAAAGTAAAACGAAATCACAAACGTTCTCCTGTATGCAACTTAAAATTGTTAATTCTAACACATGTTGAACTTAATTTTAGAATCGTTATTTCCTATCCGATTTTGACGGAACTAAGACTGATTTTATTCTCTTTCAACATGTAATTCATAATGTTATACTTCTGACTTTACACGCTGAATATGATTATTAGCGTGTTACTGCGCCTTTCCCTTCTTCAAAACTACCTACATTCAGATACATGCCTCTCATTGGTCAGGCTGCTCAAGATCAGCTCTTGTCTCAGGCCATCTGAAAGATCAAACGCGCGAACTGGTCTACGGCCCTAAGGGATACAGATTATTTAGGTTTATTTCAGTATTTAACAATTATTTTATTTTCCAAATGCGTAATTATGAAGATTTTTTAAATTTGGGTAACTAAAAGGGCTATGGTAATATTCGTCTTATTGTGACTGTTATGTTGATACAGTAGTGTCCGGTTAAACACACGGTGCTCTGGAGGCCCGGGTAGCGTGCGTTTAGGAGTTGCGTGCCTTTATAAAAAGTAGTAAAAAATTACCAGTTACTTCCCTTTACTTCAGAAAAGACTGAATTGTTTCCCTTGACCACACAGACTACCTGAGTGGACGGTATTAGGATGCCGTTATTGAGTTTGAATTAGATATTACTAAATATTAGATCTAGATGGGTTTTTTTTTGTAATTTATTCTATTTTATTTTATTCAACAGAGAAATCCCAATAGAATCATAAACAAAAACACACAAAAACACAGAGAGTACAGTACCATAGGTAGATTTAATTCACATTGTGTGTGTGTGTATGTGTGTGTGTGTGTGTGTGTGGCATGCATTGGCGCCTAGCCTATCATGACTCATCCAATAAAAGACGAGGATGTAGGAATCTATACATAACAACGCTACAGTGCTCTCAAACCCACCCCTGCCCGTAGTTTAGGTCTGTGTCCACAGTCGTTAAGTGAGAGCTGATCAGTGTGCGTGTGTATCACATAGGCCTAGAGGCCAAGGCATAGCCTATCGTTTACACAAAGAACGGCCAGAGTTCTTGCTGAGTGATGTAAGTGACATCCTCTGGTAAGTAATTAGTGGCTATCTGATCTATTTAAAAGGTAATATCTATCGATTTCAAAGCGTGCGTTTAGATGATGTAGCGTGCGTTAACAGTATACTGATTATATAGAAAAAATCCGTCATAGTGCTCAGCCGTTCGTTTACCCGAAGCGTGCTTTTATCTGACGTGTGTTTAACCGGATATTACTGTACCAAGATTGAGAAGATTGGCTCAGAAAAATCGAAAGTACAAAGTGATTTCCAAAACCCCTGAAACAGATTCATCGACGTCGTGTTTCTATGTAAAATCCATAATTAGGAACCGTTTTTGATAAAACAAAGACAACTTTCAATATTTTAGTCCAATGTACGCAATAGAGTAAAGCTAAACTGATTTCATAATTTTCTTTCTTTTCTATTTTCCCCCTCATTTACATAAGACATCACTGCCAGTGTATTGAAATCCTGGTCATTTCAACGCAGGTAATTGGCTCAAGACCGTTAGATGACTCGAAACATCACCATGCCCAGATTTGTCGGTTTTTGTCAGTTTAAACCCTAAAGGGCTAATAAACTTTTTATCCTGGAAAAAGCTGAAAAATGCCATAAAATTGGAATGACTCATAATTCCCCTACAAAAAAAAGGTTTTCATTTCACTTAATGTTCTTGTGACAACGTTTCAGTTCATGATTATAAAAGCCTTATCTAAAAGGCCACAACATTTTATCCAATTGCAAAGAGAAAGCACTTACTTTGTACAAACATCTGATAATTAATTCACACAAAATCAGAAAAGTTACATAAAAAGGTCTTAGGACCCACAAAACACATTGTAATAAAGCCAATTTTTCTATACTAGTTTTCTTAAGAAACGCCTTTACTTAACAAAATCTTTAAAATCAATTCAGTCCAAACCGTATTGCTATTCATGACATCAATATCAAAGAACCATGATGATAATTTAAAATTCAGATAATATGTATAAAATTAAAATATGGTACCTTTTTTTGTGATAACTGATGAAAAGGCTTGATTTCCTCATCATTTATATCATGGGATGCTTCATCATCCTTGTCAAAAGCAGTGAGAAATACCCAGATGACATTGCCAAGACAAAAAACATCAGATGCTTTTGAAAATCGTCCATCTGAAATTACTTTGGAGCAGCACTTAACAGAAAAACACAAGACAGAATGAGAAATGTATTAAATTTCGACTTCTAATAATAGTATTCAAATAATTACATCTACAGTGAAACTTAGTGATGATTAAGGAATAATTTTCAAAAGAAGGAATTATTCATTATCTCAGAGGTCTTGTTATTTCATAAACATGCCACTAGTTCAGACACAGGACCCAATGGTGTAACAGGATGAGATCAGTTGTACCTGTACTTGCATAAAATGGTTAGGATGCATTCATGCTTATTCTTTTCCTGTTCTGTTAAATTTACGCAATGATGAAAAATGACTCATTTTTCCATTTAAAACAGTTTACATAAGCCCATATGCAGGGAAATTCTTCTGCTAATTTGAATGAGGAAAGGAATTTCTCTCGTTAATAAAAAAATAACTTGCTTGGTTATAGATTTAGCTTTTCCTTTGTGGCAACTGGCAAGCATTTTGTATCCACTTTATTTAATATCTCACCGTTTTTAAGCACTCTAGACATGTTTTTGTATCAAAACCAGCATAAAGATAAACGGAAGAACTTAAGCTCAGAGATACTTAATTTTTCTTGTGCACAGACTTTAGTTGGCTTTTACTTGTATCCACTCCACTCATCAGCAGTGATTTCATTGTTTTAATTATCACGAATAATAAACTTACATGATGTGGCCAGTTGTTCAAAATCAGTGTGCAAATCATCAGTACAATCGGTGTTTTAAATTGTCTATCAAAAAGCTGATATATTAAAAATAAAAATTAATCAATTTTCTATCAAAAAGTCATAACATTCCTACAGTTGAAAAATATTCTGGAATGAATCCTATAACGCTGACGATCACAAAAGAGGTGTACTAAATTAAATATTTAATATCAATAAACATAGACAGCAGGTGCAGACTTGAACAAATGATATTGAAAATGAGTGTATTTGATAAAATAGCTAATATCTATGTTTATTCGTTCCAGGCATCTCTTAATCAAGGAAAAGTTAAAACGACTGGAAAATGCAACCATAGTCCCATTATCACGAGCAGTAGGAAAGGTAGGCACCTGTCTGGAGATTAGGCGGTCCCACCCTCCGTGAGTCTCCTGCTGCCTTGCAGGTAGGTCTTGGTTGACCAAAGGCTAAGGGACTTAACTCTGACAAAAAACAACATACTGCCTTGCAGGCCAGTCTTGGTTGACCAAAAGTTAAGGGAGTTAACCCTGACAGAAAATAACAACCTGCTGCCTTGCAGGCTGGTTTTGGGCAACCAAAAGCTAAGGGAGTTAACCCTGAAAGAAAATAACAAGGCCCGGTAGAAGGCCTCAAGGTGGCAGCCCCACTATCTACCTAGGGTATAGTGGGCTAATCCCCTGCTTATCCAAAACAAAACTGATTCAAAGAAGGAAATACAATATACCCGAATTGAACTTTCGAAGACAACTTTGGAAAAGAACACGGACTGTGAGTTTTGGAACATGGAATATTAGGGCAACAAATGGAAAAGAGTTAGAATAAGCTGAAGAAATGGAAAACTTCAAAGTTGACATTGTGGCCATTACAGAGGCAAAGAAAAAAGGACAAGGAATAGAAAATGTACGACCAAATCATACTTTAATCTTCTCAGGAGTAGATGTCAAAGATAGAGCTAGAGCAGGAGTAGGCTTCCTAATGCATAAAAGAAGAAAAGCTACTAGCAAGTTGGAAATTTATAAGCCCACGGCTATTAGATGTAAATTTTAAACCAAAAGGAAGAGAAATTAAATTATTAATAGCTTATAGACCAAACGAAGATGCCACCAAGGAAGAAAAAGATATCTTCGAAAAGGATTTACAAATAGCTGCAGAGAATCTCAAACCCAAACAGGAACTAATGGTTTTAGGAGATCTAAACACAGGAGTAGGCAACAATGTAGAAACATCAGGAGGAGTAATAGGTAAAGAAGGAGAGACAACAACTTCTCCAAATGGAGAGAGACTAATAGATTTTTGTCTAAAGAATAACATGAAAATAACCAACACATTTTTTCCTCAAAAGGATATCCACAAATATACTAGACTATAATGAATACAGATGTGAAAAATCAATCATACTAATCATAGACTGCATAAATGTTAGCAGCTCCCTTTTTTTACAGTACAATGGATGCAAGAATAAACAGAGGAGCTGAATTATTAAGTTATCATCACCTAGTAATTGCCAAATTGAGATTACTGACTGAAGAAAACAAACAGAAAAGGAAAGAGAAGAAAGTTACTAAACTCAAAATAGAAGAACTAAATAAACCAATAGTAAAACAGATATATACCAATTCAGGATAACAAGATCTATCAGTGAAAGGCAAATGGATCTGAATGATAGCACAATAAAAGAAAAGCGGCAATTGTATAAAGAAACACTCCTCAGTTGTACTGAAGATGTCTGTGATAGGAAACAAATTAAAGGAGATACGAAAAGAACAGCATGGTGGAATGAAAATGTCAACGACTAAGATCAAAGAAAAGAAGGATACCTGGAAGAAATACTTGCAAACGAAGAGGCCAGAGGATAAGAAAGATTACGTGAGTAAAAGAACTGTTGCCAAAGAGGAAGTTAGGAAAGCAAAACAGGAACAGTGGGAAGAGTTTGGACAAAGACTTCAAGAAAGCTATCAAGGAAATCAAACGCTGTTCTGGGGAGCAATGAAGAGCATGAGAAAGACCAAAGTATCTTCAATACGACAAATTAAGAACGCCAAAGGAGAAACAATGAAAAGAGACAGCGAAATCATGGAAATGTGGAGAAAGTATTTTCATCAATTACATAATCCCTCCAGAATATTTGAAACAAGGAGTACAGATCAATTAGTAAGAGACAGCTGAAGATATAGATATCTCAATGGAAGAACTCAAACAGCTATAAGAAAAGTGAAATTAGGAAAGGCCCCAGGAGCATATCAAGTTATCCAGAAATGATTAAAAACTGAGGAAGAGAGGCAGAAAAACTACTACATGCAATATGTCAACAAGCATGGAAGTCAAAACTGGTGCCAGATGACTGGAAGAAGGGAACGTAGTACCAAAACCCATTAAAGAACAACTTTGGAATGCTCAAACTATAGAGGAATATCACTACTCAGCGTTCCAGGAAAAGTTTATGCCAGTGCCAGGATTCTGGAAATGAAACGAAGGAAAAAAAGTAAAGGTTCAGATTGAACAACAGCAGAGTGGATTTAGATCAGGAAGAAGTGTACAAGACCACATATTTACAATTAGACAAATAATAGAAAAATTTCCTTGAGAGAAACATTGACTTGCACCTCTGTTTTATTGACTTAGAAAAGGCATTTGACACTGTGAGGAGGGACGAACTATGGCATTCTTTAAAAGAACACAATGTAGAGCAAAATTCAATAAACCAACATGTGCAGTGAGAGTAGCTGGAAATGTATCTGAAGTATTTGATGTAGATTAGGAGTAAGACATGGTTGTATCCTAAGTCCTCTTTTGTTTATCACATTTATGGATTCAGTCGCAAAGGCATCCTCAAAAATGAAGAAAATGAATGCAGGTATGTGGACTCAAACCAGTAAATGTATCAATGCTTTCATTTGTTGATGATTCAGTTCTGTTTGGAAAATCAGAAAGAGACCTTCAGACGAATATCAACATGATGAATAATAAATTAAATAAAAGGTATGAAAAGAAAAGCAAAATATGCTAGCAACTAGGGAAACTAACACAAAATCTTCAATTGGGCAGGGAGAATTTAGAAGAAGTTCAAAGCTACAATTACCTTGGTGGAGTAATGATTTATTCAGGGGAAAACTAAGAGAAGAAATCAGCCAGAGAATCCAAAAGGCAAGTGCAATATATAATCATCTAGGAAAGGCAGTTGTAGGGAAACAAGAATTGTCAACAAAAACCAAAATGGCAGGATACAACACAGCTTATTGTCCTACTCTCCTCTATGGCAGTGAAACCTGGATCTTAGACAGTAGGGAAAACAGTAGAGTACAGGTAGCTGAAATGAAATATCTAAGAAGAGTAGTAGGGAAAACTAAAAGAGACAAAATCAGAAACACAACAATAAGAGATCAAACCAAAGCAGATAGCATAAAAACTAAGATAGAAATAAATCAACTGAGATGGTTTGGGCATGTAAACAGAATGAATGATAGTAGAATAGATAAATCAGTATACAGTGCTAAAACTCAAGGTAAAAGACCAAAAGGCAGATGTAGGAGAAAGCGGGAAGAAGATATATAAGAGGCATGAAAGCAAAGAAATTTAACTTTCACAGAAGGAAATAGAAAAGGTCAGGACAGGGCAGCCTGGAGAAAGATCATTTCGGGCATCTAAATCCATACACCAGAAAGGTAGAATGGGAGCTGATAAAGAAAGAAAGAAGGACCCATTACAGGAGTGACCGCCTAAATGCCCGGTGCTTGGAAAGCAGACAAAACGGGTATTTAGGCGAAACAGATATTTAAGCGAAATGGGCATTTAGGCGAAAGTACGTCAGGGGCAACAATTTGAGGGTAGGCCTATTTCTGTGACGTTGGGTTTCCCTAGTGACTTGCCAATTTCGCCCAGGATTTGAAGCTTCTTTTGTAAATCATTTCCTGGTTTATTCTTTTTTTTTTTCACAAGATGTAGATCTGTATGTAGCTGTGCAAAATTCAAGTTACTATGGAGGCTAAGAGAAAAAGGACCTGATCCAATGTTTGCTTCCTCATTAACTGGCATAACCCACACTATAATCACGTAACTTATATAATCACGAGACCTATGACTTAAGTAATTGTACAAATTTGGATGAGAAAAACTGGATAAAGAAAAGCCTCATCCAATGGGACCAATGTGTGAATAAATTAACACGAATCTCTTTGATTCATAATCCTCATGTTAAAATTAAGACAACAGACAGACAAGGATAAAGATTCATAGCCAGATCGTTTGTTTTTGGAAAAGTCATCAGCTGTACGAACAATTTACTGCGAGAAAAAGGGAAACCTGGAAACCATTACGTTTTTTAACGCTGAGGTAGTGAGCGCGCGGATGGGTAGACCGTCTCTCACCACGAAGACTCGAAGTCACATTGGATACGGCCAATACGGCAATAAAACTGTTCATACCTTGTCGCTCGATCACGATGAGCGTCCAGTCTAAAGACGCCAGGTGATTGCATGCCACTTACGAAATCAAGAAAGAGATGTGGGCGGAGTCAGGAAGACTGTTCAATTCTAATTGCCCGATGACAAACCAGTGATCCAATGGGACAAAGAATGTGCTGTACATTGGGTGGAGTTATGAAGAGAAGATTGGTCAACGTTTAGTACATTAGGTTCTACAATGGATAGGTAATGAAGGGTGGTTCACTGCTGGAAGGATGTATTTTATGTTACTTTGTAGCAATACATACCCGCAGTTGTCATTGAGACCGGGCATCTAGGCAAAAATCTTGGTTTTCAAACGAGCATTTAGAAGAGCAATTTATATAGAAAAAATTTGGTTTCACTGACATGGCGGGCATTTAGGCGAAACGGACATTTAGGCAGCGGGCATTTAGGCGGTCACTACTGTATCTATAAAAGGAGACAGATCCAAAAGCAGAAAATTACAGATCTGTTTCCCGTACTGGTTTCTCTTTTTGAGTGGATGAAATTCATTCTGTTCACTTTCAAGACAAACACAAAAAGTAATTGTTGATAGTGTTGACTCTAATCCTTTGGACACACTTATTTTAAATCTGGTTTTACCATATTCTCGGTTATTCCAAACTTTATAAAAAAAAACCCAGATTTTTTACTATGTAATTGAACCTATTAATCCAAATCTCGATCCACTTAATCCAAATCTTTTTCGGGAATAAGAAATAAAAGGTAAGAATGCCCCCCACCCCCCCGCATAAAGAAAGGTGGATTTATAGTCTGTATCCCTGCACAAGTACAGGCTCACCGACTGTGCATCATTTATCCACCAGCAGGCCATTTCATTCTTCTCAACTCCCGGATGAGTATACAGTACACAAGCCTGTTAGTCGTTTCGTACTCACACTCTGACAAGACCTTTCTCTACTTATACTAACTTATAGCTGGGTACTCATTCACAGCTGAGTCAAGTGAGGAAAGTAGAGTGAAGAACCTTTCCTAAAAGAGTACACAACATTGTGAAAAAAAAACCCACTTGTGCTGGTCACGGGCATGAACCATTGCCGCCATGATTACCAGCTCACAACGCTACGGTTCAACTACAATGCCTCTAAAGTAAGCTTCAATGTTTCAAGATTTCTTTTCTGTTTCATCATATCATCATTGTTTATACACTCAAACACGGTTATAACAACTTTATTCTTATAGTGAAACTAACGCTGAAAAAAATAATTCTTGGTCCGAATATAATTTGGGGTTGTTATAACAAAACATTTCAACTGTTTATAACATAATAAAAGCCTATAGTGAAGGCCACGATCATCCTCTTTATTCGTTATAATTATAAATATAGATAGAGCTAGATGTAGACATCTCAATGCATACAGTTACCTTCTCTCTGCATGTATTCTGACTAAAAGTGAAAGAAAAAAAACAGGTGGTGTGCTGAAAAACGGGCATGCAACAGTGCATTGTACGGAAATCACTAGGAGAGCCTATTCCATCATCAGTCTCCCACTCTCACTCAGCCTACGGGTCTTAAAATTCAATTTTTGTTACCAGTAGGTCCGATGTGGCATTGTTTACGTCAACCCTGATCTTGTTCATCTTTCACTTGAATCAACAAGCAACCTTCAGCATTGTTGTGTGTGTGTGTGTGCTTTTGTGTACATCCACCTGCATGTGTTTCTGTGTATGAGTGGGGAGATGGGAATGTGTGCAATCATCTCTTGTCTACATCATAACGAATGATAGTTGACCGACACGGCACATGAAGCAAGTGTTTCTTTTATGTTTTGTTTTGTTTTTTGTTTTTTTTTAAACTTGTCAGTGCAATGACCTTTTGGTTATAATACAATAGCGACATAATGATAATATAATGAAATAAAATCATCGTGTTCTCAGCATTTTGTTATGACCATGTTTGAGTGCAAAAAATCCAAACATTCGAAAGGAAATATTATGAAAAGAAAACTATTTCATAGAATAACTTACCGTGACAGCCTATTTGGTGGAATCTTCTCCGATTCATTTTCCCTGTCATGGTTTGTGTCAACGAATTGCAAGTATGACAATGAGACAATGTAAGTCTGTATGGGAGAAAGACAGTGGACCAGGGGGGTAGGTTTTATTTTTAAAGAACTCAAGAATATGTTTCAGCCTGCCGGGGCTTGATCTCACAACCTTTTGGCTGAGAGGCCCACACCTCGCCTCTGAATACTGAGTCCTCCTAACAGAGAAGACATCGTAATTATGAGGTGTGTTAACTTCCATACACTCAGTCGTTGTAATGTACATATTTTAACTAGGCAAAACTGGGATTTCCTCATAAAACTGTAGAGGCTATGAATGTGTTTCTGACACTGTCAATATTTGTTGCCCCGTAATATTACATTATAGGACAGTAAGGAAAGAAAAAAGGGAAAACACTTCTCTTCACTGTCAGTCACATCCACACCTCTTTCCTCTTTCATCCCAAACTTAGCAGGCTTCTTTTCACAGCCTTCTACACTGAATTGGTGCTTCTAGCCCTATCAAAGGTCATGACCTCCCATACTCCTTATGCACCACAGGGCGTTAAGACAAGGTCGATTTACGATTTGTTACGCCCCTGGCCACACAGCATTACATAGAAAAAGCAAGCGCCTGGATCAACCAAAGCAGAAAAAAAGTAGAATGTCCTTCTAATCAGTTCATTTTCTCATCAGCGGGTGGTGGTGCATAGTTTGATGAAACTTCGAAAATATTGTCACAAACCATTTGTTTATATTCAAACAAAGTAATGTGTATAAACAAATATTGAACCAAAGATTTATATTTTTGTAAAGGAAGGTCTTTCGTGATATCTTTTAACTTTTGGAAAAAAATATGTTTGGTCGTCCTTTGGATATGATTATTTCTACAATCAAGCAATGCACATACTTCATCAAAAGACTCCGAAATCTCGATGCCATGAGTACATGTATGCAAAATGTATAATGTATTGTCACTTATTGTGACACAATATAATACATTGATAAAAATGATGTAAAAACAAAAAATTGTCGGCTTTTATAAGCCCAACGATCTGCCAAAAAACCGGCCATATTTTCATACCCTGGCCAAATTGGACTAGTTTTTTTCACAGGATATGGATGTTCATCGTAAATATTGCAGAAAGTGTGAATAAATCAATAACTTTATAAAAGTGGAGTGTCAAGTGGAAAAGTAATAGACAGAAGGATAGTGAAAGCAGGAACAGATGCAGAACTTAAAAATAATAATTAGTATGTCGATGAATGCTGATTCTCTAGCATTTACAATGAATTCGACATCTATCAAAATTGGTAACATAGTTCATGAAAATAATAAAGCTTAAATTTGATGAACTTTGAAAATGGGATGTAAAGTCCTCAACAAATAAGTGAAATAATAGACTGAATTTATAAAACTCAGACTAAGTAAGTAAAGAAAATGCCCATACTCAGAGTTGAGCATAGGGTAACTAGGAGTAGAGGCCTGATTTTTCTAAACATATAGCATAATGTGGTAGTTTGTCATTGCTGACTTAACATTCATCAAATCTGAATGGCTAAAATCTCCCTAGAACCTCGCCTCATGTAATTTCACATGCTGTAAAGGTTGTTAAGCCGCTTACCTAGAATTCTCAATAGTCTAGGCACATTAGCTGTATCATCAAAATATATACATATAACTAGATACGAAAAAAAAATTTTTTTTACTGAAATTAATTTGGGACTTTACTCTGGTCCGCAGAACATGAAAGTGACAAGACCTCAATCTATTTTAAACACAGCGTATAAAACTCGTCCCTCTTAGTTGGCCGATGCGGTGCACCTGGGTCACGCTGACTGAGGTCAGCAAAGGGCCGCCAGGTAGCGTTTGCTCCCTGCTAGCTTTGCCACACTTAACAGTAATTTATAGGTCCAATTAATCAGCTTGTATCTGGCTAAGATAGCCATCGACAACAAATGTGAAGGCTTCCCCAACTTTAATGAGAGTGTTGCGATAGACTGATGAAAGAAATTTATCAAGAAGTGTTTCGTTTCCACACAATCAAGGCCTCAATTAGGTCCATCATTTCAATTTCAGTACAATAACAGACATAGGGTATTAAGTAAAAACGCTTTAACACAAAATCTGCACAGGCGAATGCCATCAAACTTTCACAAAATAAGGACAATACATACATGTACGTACATACTAAAAGATACTTTGCATTCATGACGATAAACAGAGCAATATCGATTTTTGTAATACTCCAATAATGAGACTCTATGGAAACAAACAATATTATTGAAGGAATAACTCTTAAACACAATGAAATAAGATATGTATCACTTAATTTAATGTTACTTGCAGGTTGGCCTGCGTGCATGCCCCAGGGGGCTGTTTTCTAATATTTGTACATTCATTATGAACTTCATTTTCATTTGTGAGTTTATAATGCCTCGTGCTCGTCTCTCTATCCTTGCAATTGACTGATGACAGCTTTCCGTTCCCTGTTCACCCAGCAACCCAGCCAGAATTTGTACTGTCGTATATGTGGGGTGCAATGGTGCTCTAAAATATGCTATTTTGTGATTGTTTTGTTTGGAAAGCTTTGTCTATACATGCTCGTGTATGTGTCAATATCCTGTTGCATATCATTAATTGAATTTTCATTAATTGTCTTTGTGTGTGAGATTGCTTTGTGGGCTTTACTAAATGCTTTGTTGATAATATTGTTGAAAACTAACGCTATCGCGTGTGCTTCATCAATAACTATTGGGCAATGTGTGCATGCCATTGTCTGTGTGATGATTGTTTGCGTAAAGTTTGTATAAACCTTTTCTTGTAAATATTTATGACAGTGGTTGCCAATAAAAGATCGACTGTGTATGCCTGTGGTGTGATTCTGTGTTTGGTAAGAACTTTATCTAAGGATGATGCAATGGGACCCGATCTATGTGTGAGTTTTTCATGGGTTATTTGTGATAATTTATGCTCAGTGTCCCGTACATCTTGAGTGTATGTGGCTTTATCAATGTCATTGTCACTAAAAGAAGGCAAGTCTGATAGAGGTCAAGCTGTATTTGTGTTTCATGTGCTTGTTTCCAACAACTGCCATATTGTTTTAATACCTGCCCGAGCTCTGTGAGATGAGTGTCTGTCTGACATGTAATTTTGTTGTCCATGGAATGTGCTGCTGTCTTGCATTTTATCACACATCAGTGGCTTTCTCTCTGCCTGTTTTTCTTTATGTGTTAAGTTTTCTTTCCACATATGTGGCAAAATTCACTGACGGCAAAATGATGATTCTCTAAAGTGGGATCCATACTAGATTTATTTTTAAAAATAAGAGGGGTCAGTAAAAATCGATTGGATAAAGGAAAATCGGTTAAAATGATTTATATATATTATGCTCAAGGAAAACATGTTGCATGCGTACTTAACTTAGGCAAAAAGGGAGTGGGTGGAGGAAGAACGTTATAACTTTGTAATGGTTTGTGACCACAAATTTATTTTTTCCACAGAGTGAAGTGCGATAACCAATCTTTGCAATAAACTCATTTTCGTTAACTATGTTCGCATAGTTTTTTAGCAATTAGATAAAATATAATGACCAAAGCAAAAAAAAACGAGAAAAATACATACATATTAAAAATGCTTTTTTCAGAAAAGTTACAAATCCAAGAGAAATGATATTTTCACAGAGAACAGACAAGACGTTGATACTATGGTAGAAACAAAGACTGAGACAATCAGTATGAGAGAAACACTGTTATAGGGAGATAAAATAGTGTAATTTTTTATAAAAATCTCAACGGGGCGATCAGCTACCTGGGAATCCAGCTGACCGTGCTTGACCCCTGACAGGTGAGCGCATGTAGGTAATTAATGAGTTTTGCGCCACAACTAAGAGGGACGATTTGCTACAGGAATTCAACGCTGTGTAAAGCAAAGCCATTATTTTGACATTTTGAGCCCATTCCAAAGATCCCATGATTTTAAAAATCAAATAGTGTTAGAAAACTCATTCATCATTCTGTTATACAAAATAATTTTAAAATGATCTCACACAAACCTTCAGTGTCTTTGTATCCACATAAATTTCAGATGGTGATAAATCCCCAATAATTAACAAATTGCTGTGCAGCAAAAAGTGTCGCTGCAACTTTGCATATCAGCATCATGTACACAGAAATGTCAGAGCCAAGCCGTTTTTTCAAAGTAAGGTCATACAAGCTTCTTGATGAACGGGGATCACACATTTCTGTAACAAAAGGAAAATTGGAAATAATCTACATTATGTCACATGTGTCTCACATGACGTGCATAACAATTCATTGAATAGTTGATTTCATCAAGAACAAAAAATATAAAAATAAAGACAATTTGACAAAGAAAGAATTAAATCTAACCAAACCCCATCTTCTTTCTTTCTTGCTTACTTAGCCTTAGGTAGCTGAAGGCCAGCTACAGAAACTTGTCATTTAATATCTTTAACAATTGGAGACTCCATCAGTACATTGAGTATGAAGAAGCCCCCAAATGAATGATAAAGCTAGATAGGTCTACAACCAATGGGCAGCCCTCAGATAGGGGTATGGCTACACGCTGAAATCAAAGTATGGCTACTTGACCACTCATTCATATACCACAGACGAGATAAGCCACTGTGAATAAGCAGCTGATGATGTTGAATTTATTGTTCTTACTAGAACCCTGGATCACCACCTTTCTCCATGATGCAGGCCCCAAGACCACCTGGCAAATTCGTAGGTCAATGTAACATTCCCGATTCCTAAGGAGAGAATTACAATGTAAGATTTCTAAAGAGAGGCCAATGGGCAAACTGAGCCCAATGACCTGACCCCAACCTAGAGGTGTTCAGATACGGTCATGCTTAGAGAGATCCAACTTTTTGTTTATGTATAAAGGCATATCTACAGCCAAGAAAGCAAACAAACTTGTAATTTTGAGTGCTTAAACATTACAATATTAACTTACAATGTGGTATTCTTCATCTGAGCTTTTATGCAGATCAATGGATGGCAATATGTCTTGAAATTCTTTCGAATGTATGCAAGACTTCACTTCTGCAGACAATGGATAAACTAGCTTTACCTCAAAGATAGTTTCATTACTCTGTGATACAAAACAAAACAATATTGGATAAAAACAATATTAGCATGTGTATATTCAATATTTTCGGAAATCCTAGAGGTCTTTAAACTTTAATGGAAGATCATTACAAATTGGGAATACATTATAAATAATTCATCACACATATGCACTTCATACTAGATAAATTTTGCCGGTTTTTCCTTTTTCTGTTCCTTTCCATCTACAATATCAATTAGTGGTAACATCTGGCTTAGGCAAGGTGATTTTAAACTGCAAGTGGACATTTGAATGCATATGTGTAGATGAGGTAGCTGAGTTTTTTGTCTCTCACTATTTCTCTGACATCTCTCTCTCTCTCTCTCTCTCTCTCTCTCTCTCTCTCTCTCTCTCTCTCTCTCTCTCTCTCTCTCCCTCCCTCCCTCCCTCCCTCCCTCCCTCCCTCTCTCTCTCTCTCTCTCTCTCTCTCTCTCTCTCTCTCTCTCTCTCTCTCTCTCTCTCTCTCTCTCTCTCTCTCTCTCTCTCTCTCCCTCTCTCTCTCTCTCTCTCTCTCTCTCTCTCTCTCTCTCTCTCTCTCTCTCTCTCTCTCTCTCTCTCTCTCTCTCTCTCTCTCTCTCTCTCTCTCTCTCTCTCTCTCTCTCTCTCTCTCTCTCTCTCTCTCTCTCTCTCTCTCTCTCTCTCTCTCTCTCTCTCTCTCTCTCTCTCTCTCTCCTCTCCTTCTCTTACTTTCTCCTTGCCTTTTCCCTTTCTATGCCTCTCTACATACTACAGCTAAAACACAACAGGTTTATAACTAAAGCTGATCATACAATCTAAGTACACATTGTTTGGTTCCGTAAAAAAAAAAATGAATGTAAAAAAAAAAGGAAAGTTCAATCAAGGCCCTTATGGCCGGAACATATTATATCAGTTTCTATAGTGTGACGCAGAACAGTTGACAATAATTACCTCCCAAGTTGATAGTAATTACCATCTGGATGTGGGGCTTGTAAGACAAGTGCCACACAACAGGATATCAGAGTCCAATATTTGCCTTGTTATATCATAAAATAATACTATCACACCAGTTCCTTTAAAGAATCTCTCTCTCTCTCGCTTTCTCCTTGCCCTTTCTCTCTCTCTACCTACTACAGATAAAAGTTTAACAGGTTTATAACGTGACTCTAAAACTGATCATACAATCTAAGTATACATTGTTTGGCTCAGTACAAAAAAATTAATTGGATGTTAAAAAAAACGGTAAAGTTTAATCAATAGTTCCTTCAAGGTCATTATGGCCCATAGAGCCGGAGCTTATCCTGGTTTCCATAATATAAAGTGATAATAACCATTTCCTGGATAGGGTGCAGGTTTTTACTCCAAAACTAGTGCTTGTACCCATTTTCACCTAGGTTGAGTGGGGGAAACACATGTTAAGTGTCTTTCGATAGGAATTCAACGTCGGACCTAGCTTTGTTAGGATTCAAACCCGGGACTTCATGATCTCCAGTCCGACAGCCTAACCTCTCAATTACCTATGTTACTATAGAGATATACATGTATATTTTATAGAATATAACCTAGAACTTGAATAGAGCCGGAGCTTATCATGGAGTTTATAGCCTGGACAGGACGCTAGTCTGTCACAGGTGTTTACTCCCAAGCTGTTGTTGGTACCCATTCGCACCTAGGTCAAAAGGGAAAATGCGTGATAAATGTTTTTCCTAAAGAAGACAACGTCATTGCTAGAATTTGAATACAGGACCTCCTGATCCCAAGTCAACCAACCTAACCACTAGGTCATCAACACTGCTTTGAATGTAAGAATGAGAAGAGAAAAATGACTCACCACACATATCTGCTTCATGTTATCAGACAGATTAAGTATCTGAAATCCTTTCCTGTCTGATTTTGATTCAATTATATTTCTGAGACCTGTTTGTGAAATACATATATAATTCAATTAGTAATCAATAGAAATAAGCCACCAAGCCTAAAACTGAAACATACAGAAACCAAACTACGAAACTAAAATTAACATTTGAGAAAATATGTGATGCACAGTTATCTGAAATATAACAGCATGTCTTTTCTATGACAACATCATAAAAAGTACAGTTTTTTAAATATTCTTTTAATGCTAAAATTTATTATAAACTCTATTTATTATCAAACTCTACAGATAGTGCTAAACCAAACACTTTCAACACTAATAACAGGAATAGCTGAATACTTGTAATGCAATAAGTAGCCTACTCACAGTATTTTGTGGGAATTCCCTAAAACGAGAAAAGAAAAACAAAGATTGAAGACATTTCTTTTTATGGATGCAACTTTTTGTTTCATTGCAATTTACCGTATCGACCATATGCAGTAATCTCAGGGTGAATTAAGAGGAAACAGCAAGATGAAAGACATATAAAAGAGTGAAAGGAAAGAAGTAGGACCTACCAGTAACATCCCCCAACTGGCCACTGGATTAAATCACACATAATGTTACATTTAATATTTTTAAAAATAATATTAAGGTATACTATTATAAGGTTAACAGACAAATGCAAAGAATTTTTATGTGTGCTATCGCTCCAAAATGATACAAACCAAATATTATGTACTTATACAGTATTGAAAGATAAAAAGTATAGAATATTTTAATGCTTTCAATTCTGCAGCTTTTAAGGATTATTGTCTTTTATTCAGTCCACTGTCGTTAGAGCAGATATTTAAAGAAGAAAAAAACAAGCGGCTGAAAGGCAATGCTCCAGAAGACTCATAGGTATATACAGGTATAAAATACCTCATAGGTATAAAACTTACTCATAGGTATAAAACATATCTCATGCGATGCTTCTTAGAAAAAAAAAAGGAATTGTTTTAATTATGCGATTTTAATTCATGTACCATACACCTTTATAAATGATATCATGCTTTCATTTATTTATTTAAATTTTTTTATTTTTTATTTACTTATTTATTTATTTATCTATTTATTTATTTAATTATTTATTTATTTTGTACATGTACATTGCTCATGTTTTTTACTATGTATGTATAAATGCGCCTAGAGTTGTCGTAAGATGGGAGTAGGCGCTATAGAAATGAATTATATTATTATTATTATTATTATTATTATTATTATTATTATTATTATTATTATTATTATTATTATTATTATTATTATTATTATTATTATTATTATTATTATTATTATTATTATTATTATATCCTATAGAGAGCAACAAAAGAAACAAAGAGGAGAGTGTTACAGCACCTGAACATTATGTAAATCTGCTGCCCAATGTGAAGAGAAGGAAGCTAAATTGGTACGGACCAAGGACTACTTTAAGTAGTCTTTGGTATGGACATATTACAGGATCAAATGGTCTGTCCCTAAACTTATCCTGCTACAATCCATGGAGGGAATGAGGAGAAAAGAAAGAAAGAATAGGAGAAGAGGAAGAAAGAATAGGAGATGGGAACAGATCACAACAGAGTAGACAGGGAAGAGCTTCTCCCAGACCTAGACCCCAGCCCATTACCGAGAAAAGTCAAAGCTGGTGTAACAGTTCATTGAGTGTGCCCCCATGGTGGGGAGGGGGGGGGGTACATGATGGTGATTCAGTCCACTGCTCACTGGGCCTTTAGAGCATAGAAGTTTCAACAGAGCTGAAACTTTGAAGTTACTCTTGCTCAACACAACAATACAAATACAAATTGCTAGTATATCTTCATCCAGGTACAAAGCTCAGTCTTATATTTGCTCAACATTTTTACAGCTGATACCTGATTTCCTAGCCTTTGAGTTAAATTTTTATAATATTATTATAAAGTGCATCACAGAACTATTCTATGTATAAATCTTGATCTCTATCACCATCAAGCCAGGTTTCTAATAAATCTAAAGGTAGATCTCACCACAAAATATGCAATAATATTTCTCATTGATTTCCCCTTTTCTTTTTATTAACACCATGTGATCTCCTCCTCTTCTTCTTCATCTTATTTTCTTCGTCTCCTTCATAATAACGTACCTACTCAATTCTTGAGTATTACAGACAGTGCTCATGTTGTTTTGTGGGTTTTTTTTTGTTTGTTTTTTTTTGTTGCTTTTAATTTGAATTTGACCACAAACTGTTAACTCTTTCGACAATAACTGTTTTTATTCATGAGTCAATTTGGATCCATCTAATTCTTGCACACTAAGTGACATCTTTCTTTTGAAGTTCATAACATACCTACATATTCTGATGAGAAAACTTTGTCCTAGTCTATCGTCATTGGCCTATTCTCTAGTCTCCCAAAACTTTGATTCAGTCAGGAGATCCACCTATCAATTCTTCTCTGATTGGTTCATGTTCATCAGTCCCTGAAAGAATGACCACTCCAGAAGATAGAATATTTATAAACCATCAATGCATTTCAATTGAATCGTTGAAAGCATTTACGTCACTGTGGACAGCTGCTGGAAAGCATTAGCCAGCTGGCGGGCAAACTCGTTCTAAACGACCAAAAGTGTGCAATGCTTTTTTAAAAAGCCAGAATGCCTTTTATTACTCTCAAATTGAAAAGGGAGGAAGAATGATATCAAAATCTACGGAATTGACCCAGAAATGGTGAAACAATTTGAATTTTTACAAAATTGAACAAAAGTTATACCAGAGTATGTATTTCATTTTATTAAAAATTATTATTTCTCATCAAATTTTGATGGGACTTGCACTGGAATTGTTTGAAGATAGAGTAAATTTACTTCTATTTTAGACTTCATGCAATGAACTCCAGTATTTTGTATTAGATTGTATTTAGTAACCCAAAAGATGTGAATTTTACATTAACGTTTGCAGGCCACAACACGCCTTGTTTTGCTGGTTTCTCCTCCTCAAGGGCTTTTTGGATCCAAATACAGGCTTATGGTTGGTCAGAATGCCTAAGACATGCTCTAGTCTCAGGCAATCTTAAAGATCGATATGTTTATGAAGATTTTGAAGTCGGGTGTATGTTTTACTAATCACAATATTAATTATACAAGTGTTCTACGTTCAAGATTTCGTGCTTCATGTCTCTTTTTGCAACATGTTATAATAGAAAAAAAGAAATGTACTCTTCCCCAAATTGTTTCATTACAAGGATGTACTTTCCTTCTTCTCCAAGTCAAGAAATGCAGAAGACAAATATGAAAGAATTTATACTGTGTTTATAATGATTCAATCTATATGTATAATTTAGATTCTTGGAAGATTTAACTTTCGGTTTATGATGTTGAATGAAATGAAAATTTCAAATATGACGCCTTAAAAAAAAGACAAAAACCTAGGCACATTCAAACTTAGCCTTTAGTGTAAAAGCATAATTAATCATCATAAGGAGAAAAACATCATACTTGCGTGTATTCATTTGATGATGTTCCTTTATCAGCATCTATAGTAGGGTAAATGATTTTTTTACGAGGGACTTCCGGAACAGCTGTAAAAATGATTTATTTAATTCAGATATATAAATTTGAAATTAATTAAGACAATATAAGATAATGAAATAATTTTCCAAGATTTTAATCTATTCTAAAATTGTGACAAGACCATAAGTGTTCATTACAGAACACTATCATTCATGACAGAATCGAGAAAATGGATCATACCTGCTGATCTGATTACAGTAAATGTGGTTATCTATGACCTAGTGGTAAGCAATCAAATAAGAAATTGCCAAGTCATGATTTTGTATCCTCATTTTACTAAGCCTAATAATAGTAATAAGAAGAAGAAGATAAGAAGAAGAAGAAGAAGAAGAAGAAGAAGAAGAAGAAGAAGAAGAAGAAGAAGAAGAAGAAGAAGAAGAAGAAGAAGAAGAAGAAGAAGAAGAAGAAGAAGAAGAAGAAGAAGAAGAAGAAGAAGAAGAAGAAGAAGAAGAAGAAGAAGAAGACGAAGAAGAAGAAGAAGAAGAAGAAGAAGAAGAAGAAGAAGAAGAAGAAGAAGAAGAAGAAGAAGAAGAAGAAGGAGAAAAAGAAGAAGAAGAAGAAGAAGAAGAAGAAGAAGAAGAAGAAGAAGAAGAAGAAGAAGCAGGAAGAAGAAGAAGAAGAAGAAGAAGAAGAAGCAGGAAGAAGAAGAAGAAGAAGAAGAAGAAGAAGAAGAAGAAGGAAGAAGAAGAAGAAGCAGGAAGAAGAAGAAGAAGCAGGAAGAAGAAGAAGAAAGAAGCAGGAAGAAGAAGAAGAAGAAGAAGAAGAAGAAGAAGAAGAAGAAGAAGGAGAAGAAGAAGAAGAAGAAGGAAGAAGGAGGAGGAGGAGGAGGAGGAGGAGGAGGAGGAGGAGGAGGAGGAGGAGGAGGAGGAGGAAGAAGAAGAAGAAGGAGAAGAAGAAGAAGAAGAAGAAGAAGAAGAAGAAGAAGAAGAAGAAGAAGAAGAAGAAGAAGAAGAAGAAGAAGAAGAAGAAGAAGAAGAAGAAGAAGAAGAAGAAGAAAGAAATATTTATATAGGACACAAAATGGTTTCAAAAGCGCTTTACAAAATGAATGTGGCAAAAACACTTATCTAGAATGGGGAAAAATACTAGAAGTAAAAAGGAGAAAATGGATGAAAAAGGGTAAAAAAAGGAATAAATATTAAGATAAGAAATGTACATGGACTTGTGTAAATAAGTGGTGTTAAAATGTCAGATGAAAATAAAGTGGTAGTATTAAGGGGGGTTAGGCGAGTTTGGGGCCAAAATGTTGATTTTCTGTTCTTTACATATATGGGTATCTACAAGTTTTTGGCAGAAAAATGTCCATTTGACGTATAATTTTTTCTTACACAATATTTTGTAGGCGAGGTACGTAAAAACAGTAAAAATTTTGATGTAAATTACCCTAACACTGACTGAGAAGATGGCATTGAAAACCTGTGTAATGGGCCAGCTATCATCACATCTGGCAGTATGGTCTATTGACATGGCCCTCGCGAATCGGCCTAGCACTAAGTGATGTATAGGGTGGAGGTCAAATGTGCGGGCGATGTGTTTGTAAACAAGCACACAAGTATAGGAATAGAGGAATAAAAAGCAAAAAAATAATTTCAGCCCCCCTCTTCCCCCCCCCCCCCTCCATTTGCAAGAAGTAAAAGATCCCCCCTCCCCTTGCAAGAAGTAAAATAAATAAAATAAAATGATGAATCTAATGTATAAAATATATTGTAATATTGGATAGTTAAGAATATGCCTGATTAAAAAGGACAGCCTTCAGATTTCTTTTGAATGATTTACAAGACTTATCATTCCAAGTTAGGGATTTTTCGCCATAATTTTTGAGTTAAGCTCTTGATGCATTAGGGAAAGTGTACTTTTTTTATCTAAGGGTGTGTTTAGGTTCATAAACATGCAATAAATCGTTTCTATAAGAAGGGAATGATGGATCGTTGAGACATTGGGGTGTAATATTGGCGATTTTGTAGTGAATACAACATTTCAGAGGGAGCCAGTGGAGGGATACGAGGGCAGGGGTTATATACTCTCTTTCAGGGATATTTGAAACTAGTTTGGCTGCGTGATTATCAATTTTTTTGTAATTTAACGAGAGGGTTATTATTAGGTACACCCTTACATCATTGATTCTCTATCCACTTCACTACAAAATCGACGCTCATACTGTTGGATCATAACCAATCATTAGTCAAATCAGTCAATGTTTTAAGACAATTGAAGCATAGGCGGTCTAGTCATCAAAACAAGGCAACCAGATTGATGTTCTTGACTTCACATCTTTTCAAGCTTCCAGACACTTCTATGCAAACTCATGCAAGACCAATGAATTATATTATGTGCTCTCCACTCCTTCTGTTTGCAATCCTATGAACAAAGTGCTCACATCCAAGGCAACCAGATTCTGTTTTGACTTCAATCTTGTCAAGCTTGACCACTTCCGTTGCAAGACTAGAGTGGTTTGAACAAAGAAATCCTATGACCACTACCGTTGACGTTTAGTAGGAAAGGAGCAGCTTGCATTGTTTTCTACATGCCTTGATGTCACTGGCATTGACAATCACTGTCTGCATTGAAAAAAACCTGATTAAGTAACCCTCCTGCATTGCTGTCTACATGCTTTGCACAGATTTCATGTCTGTTTGATTGAGACACAATCGCTTATCATGTTGTAACATAGATAATGACACACAATAGACAAACTACGCCCCATGGTAGCACGCTTTCTTTTCATGATGAGGCAATGGGTGCCGATACAGAGGTCAGGGGTTTGATCCCCATGGTGGCCAGGATTTTTTCTGTCTATTCCTTGTATTTGTCTCGTCTTTGTTCCTATGGGGCTTTCGTATTATTTGGAGTCATTTCCTTATCATGTTGTTGTAGCATTGCCTTATAATGTCATCTTATCTCCCGAAAGATGGGTATAAAATGTGATTTAATTAGACAAATTCTATCCACCCATAATATTATTATAACCTGCCCGAGCAACCACCTGTCCATAAAGACCACTTTGGTCTGCAATCATTGGTGGTCGTTATGGATAAGTTGGACTGTACTACCACTACTACTACCACTACTGCTACTACCACTACTACTACTGTTACTACTACTACTACTACTATTATGGCCGTTACATCATGACTGTCTTTTGCAGAATCTATCATTACAGATTATTACAATTGCAACTCTTCAGTTTAGATGTGCATCTAATGAATTTTAACCCTATGGCACAGATTGTTACTGAAGTTTTCTTTTGTACAGCCTGGTTCCCTAACATTACATCAGACACATCAATTTAATTTAATAAATAATAGCCAGAAAAAAATTACTTTGTTTAGCTTCCCTCATATAAAACGAAGAGGATGATTGCTTTTTTTAAACACTTCCTCATGTCATCCTCACAATTTAAAAAAACATTTTTAGATCTATGCTATAGTTGACAAAGCAAGACATTAAAAATGGCAGCAAAAAAATGCAAGCCCTTTGAATATTCATCCTTCTGTGCATTTAGATCCGAAAAAGAATTTATTGCCAGTAGAACCTTATGTGGAAAATATTAGTAAGGAACCCTGGTAGTTATAATGATGAGAACAAGAAACGAAACCATTAGTCTACTCTTTAAGGTTATAATTCACATCTTATTGTCAGCTCCATTACTCTATTCATTTTCCTTTCATAACCTATTACATCATTCAATTTATTTCAATTAGTGCGTAATATGTATGAAGTTGACTTTATCAGGACTAGATCTACTTATTTTCCTCCTTGAGAAAAGTGCTTGAGACAAAGTTTGAAAACCTTCTTGCTTGGACTGAGTTGATAACAACCCAACCATCTACCATAAATTTCAAGATTCTCCTAAATGGTTGAAATAGTATGACAGTGACAGTGAACTTTCATTGCATTGTATCAATAAATGTGCAGAGTAATACATATTTTTTTAAACCTGAGAGGCACTGGACTTTTAATCTGATCACATCAACATTTAAACTCATTGTGAGGTTTTGTGGTGACAAATAATTTTTTAAAACTCAATAGAGTAATGCATACGCACTCTTGTGTATCTCTTCCAGAATTGTCATGACTTCCTCAATGGATGGCCGACTTGGTGGCATATAATCAGTGCATTTTGTGATAAGTTCAAATGTGGCATCATCAAGACATTCTTGCTTTTGAAGATTCAAGTTTGCTAACTGTAGCTGGTGGAAAGAATGTATGGAGTATGAGGAAATCATTTCACTCTCATTTCACATAAAAGAAAGCTCAGAGAAATGTTCTAGAAAAGTATATCAGTTGTGATTAGCTATTTCAGGCAAGAAAATCTACGTTGAAGTCATTATAAATCCCCTTCCATGTGACTGCTCAATAACCAATGTTATAAAGCCAAAGTATATGAAATAAGTATCCAAGTATCTTGATTTCATTGAATTCGACGTCTTTATCTGATCAACTAAGAATTTGATTCATGGCTTCATAGACTATACTGTCAATACTTGATCTTTTGTTTCCATACTAAACTTAAATGAGAAAGAAAGACATTGTTTTTCATGTGTAAGTCATTAGATATATCGGGAAAACCAATTTTCTCTCTCATTTATATATATCCCTCAAAACCTTCCAGCCCCTTACCTTCCACTTACAAAAGTCAATAAAATAGTCTCCCATTCATCTGTTAACATACAAAATACTCCCATTTCATCACAAAAGGAAACAAACTTTTTAAAAAGCAACACTGAACATATGCAGTCAAGTACATAATTTGTTGGATGACATTGTAAATTAAATCTTCTAGAGATAAGACTTACTGTTTCCACAAAGTCATTATCAGAAGGAATGAAGTCATATGGCAGCAAACCATGGGTCAAAACTTCATAAATCAAGTGTCCAACCATATACATATCACTTTGGCTTGAAAATACACCCTTAGAAGTAGATTCAGGTGCACTCCAGCGCAATGGGATGGTTTTACTATTCTTATCTGTAAGAGTAGGGAAATGCCTTTTTCAAATTGAAGAAAAAACAACTGTCTTTCAATAATTATCTAGTGTCATATACATACATTGTCACATTTATATTGGGAATGTGGGGTAAATAAAACGATGACAGATATATATATATATATATAAATACAAACAAGCTTGTAAAGGGTTTTTAAAGCCAAATGTTAATATATATATACAAGAGAGAGAGAGAGAGAGAAGAGAGAGAGAGAGAGAGTTTTAGAAGAGAGAGAGAGAGAGAGAGAGAGAGAGAGAGAGAGAGAGAGAGAGAGAGGGAGGGAGGAGAGAGAGAGAGAGAGAGAGAGAGAGAGAGAGAGAGAGAGAGAGAGAGAGAGAGAGAGAGAGAGAGAGAGAGAGAGGAGAGGGAGAGGGAGGGAGGGAGGAGAGAGAGAGAGAGAGAGAGAGAGAGAGAGAGAGAGAGAGAGAGAGAGAGAGAGAGAGAGAGAGAGAGAGAGAGAGAGAGAGAGGGAGGGAGAGACAGAGAGAGAGAGAGAGAGAGAGAGAGAGAGAGAGAGAGAGAGAGAGAGAGAGAGAGAGAGAGAGAGAGAGAGAGAGAGAGAGAGAGACAGAGAGAGAGAGAGGAGAGAGAGAGAGAGAGAGAAGAGAGAGAGAGAGAGAGGAGAGAGGAGGAGAGAGAGAGAGAGAGAGAGAGAGAGAGAGAGAGAGAGAGAGAGAGGGAGAGAGAGAAAGGGAGAGAGAGAGAGAGAAAGAGAGAGAGGAGAGTGAGGAGAGAGAGAGAGAGAGAGAGAGAGAGAGAGAGAGAGAGAGAGAGAGAGAGAGAGAGAGAGAGAGAGAGAGAGAGAGAGAGAGAGGAGAGAGAGGAGGAGAGAGAGAGAGAGAGAGAGAGAGAGAGAGAGAGAGAGAGAGAGAGAGAGAGAGAGAGAGAGAGAGAGAGAGAGAGAGAGTCCTTTCGAGAGAGAGAGAGAGAGAGAGAGAGAGAAAGGGAGAGAGCAAGGTCCTTTCCGAATCATATTCCACTAAATTAGATATTATCATCACACCTGATTGGTAATGAGATGGTCATAAGACAGGCATAATGTTATAAAATTATCTGTACATGTCTGATACCTTTCTTACTATGGCATAGCTTATTAGCAAGATATCGGCAAGAGGTGGGTTAATCACATACAAGGAAACATATTGTCTTAAAAGGCATTGGTAGTAAATGGAACATTTACATGACCAAGAAACTGCATGACAACAGAAACATGACTAAAGACTGCAAAAATTGCAAAAGCTATAGAAACATGATCTCTTATTATTGTGTTTCTGATGTTATCTTTTTTATAGTTTTCCCTGCTTCTTCTCTGAGATATTTCATTTCAGCTGCCTGTACTCACTGTATTCCCTACTGTCTAAGGCCCAATCTGTGTTGTATACTGCCATTTTGGTTTTTGTTTAACTACAAATGCCTTTCCTTGATGGTTATATATTGTCATTGTCTTTTGGATTCTCTGGCTGATTTCTTCTCTTAGTTTTTCCTTCTGAGTTAATCATTACTCCTAGGTAATTGTAGTTTTGAACTTCTAATTTCTCTCTGACCAGTTTAAGATTTTGTGTCTTCGTTTCCCTAGTTACTAGCATTGTTTTGGTTTTCTTTGCATTGACTTTCAATTCTCTTTTATTTAATTAATTATTCAGGATGTTGATATAACATTGAGGGTCCCTTTCTTATTTTCCAAATGGAGCTAAATGATCAGCAAATGAAAGCATTGATAGATATATTGATTTGAGTTTCCACATACCTACATTCATTTTCTTAACTTTTGATGATGCCTTTGCAACTAAATCCATAAATGTGATAAACAAAAGAGGGCTCCGATTATAGCCCTGTCTAACTCCTATATCTTCATCAAATTCTTAAGATACGTTTCCATCTACTCTCACTGCACATGTTGGTTTATTCTATAGCTTCTATCAAATTTGGCTCTACATTATGTTGTTTTAAAATTGCCACCTCACGGTGTCAAATGCTTTTTTCTAAGTCAATAAAACAGAGATGAAAGTCAATATTTCTTTCAAGGAATTTTTCTTTTGTTTGTCTAATTATAAATATTTGGTCCTGTACACTTCTCCCTGGTCTGAATCTGCTCTGATGTTCTTCAATCTGATTTTCTACTCTTTTTTTTCCTCAGTCTCATTTCTAGTATGCTGGCATACACTTTTCCTGGTATGCTCTATAGTTTGAGCATTCCATAGTTGATCCTTTCTTGTGTATTGGTACTATCGTTCAATTCTTCCAATCATCTGGCATGTGTTTTGACTTCCATGCTTGTAGGTATATTTCATGCAGTGGTTTGTCTGCCTCTCTCCCTTGGTTTTTTATCATTCCTAGATAAGTTTGATCTGCTCCTGGGGCCTTTCCTAGTTTGATTTTTCATATAGCTGTTCAAATTTCTTCCATTGACATATTTACATCTTCAGTTATTTCATCTGGATTATTTGTTATTCTTACTGGTTGATCTTTACTCCTTGTTTCATATATTCCATAGGGATTATGCAATTGCTGAAAGTATTTTCTCCATGTTTCTGTGATTTCATTGTCTTACTTCATTATTTCTCCTTCGGTGTTCTTAATTTGTCGTATTGGGCATGCTTTGGTCTTTCTTATGCTTTTCATTACTCCCCTGAACAGCTTTTGATTTCCTTGGCAGCCTTCTTGAAGTCTTTATCCAAACTCTTCCCCCTGTTCCTGTTTACTGTTTTTACTTTCATCACTTCCTCTTTGGCGATAGTTCTTTTTTTACTCACATAATCTATTCTATCTTCTGGCCTTTTTATTTGTAAGTAATTCTTCCAGGCTTCCTTCTTTTCTTTGATCTTAGTTTTCTCATTCCACCATGCTGGTCTTTTCCTGTCTCCTTTAATTGTTTCTTCCTACTACACTCTTTACTACAACTGAGAAGTGCTTCCTTATACAGTTGCCACGTTTCTTCTATTGAAGATCAATCTGCCTTTCACTGATAAATCTTTTTATCCTAGATTGGTATATCTATTTTACTATTGGTTTATTTAGTTCTTCTATTCTGAGTTTAGTAGCTTTCTTCTGGGTTTTTTTCCTTTTTTGTTTTCCTCAGTCAGTAATCTCATTTTTGCAATCACTATATGATGATCACAAAATATTTCAGCTCCTCTTGCATCAGTGTACTGTAAAAAGGGAACTGCTAACTATTATGTAGTCTTTGATTGACTTTTCACATCTGTCTTCATTTACTGTTGTATATTTGTGAATGTCTTTATGTGAAAGAAAGGAGTTGGCTATTTTCATGTTATTCTTTAAACAATAGTCCAGTCTCTCTCTGTTTGGAGAAATTATTGTCTCTCCTTCTTTACCTAAGACTCCACCTGATGTTTCTGCACTGTTGCCTACTCTAGCATTTAAATCTCCTATAACCATTAGTTCCTCTTTGGGTTTGAGATTCTCTGTAGGTGTTTGTAAATTGTTTTCAAAGATATCTTTTTCTTCTTTGGTGGCATCTTCCTTTGGTTTATAAGCTATCAATAATTTAATTTCTCTTCCTTTTAGTTTAATGTGTACCTTGAGCTAATAAATTTCCAACTGTTTAATGGCTTTTCATGTCTTTTATGTATTAGGAGGTCTACTCCTGCTCAAGCTCTATCCTTTACATCTAGTCCTGAGGACATTATGATTTAGTCCTACATTTTCTATTCCTTGTCCTTTTTTCTTTGTTTTTGTGATAACCACAATATCTACTTAGAATTTTTCTAATTCTTACCCTTTTCTACTTATTGCTTTGACATTCCATGTTCCAAAAATCAAAGTCTGTGTTTGTTTACAGTTTTTGTCTTCTGGTTCAGTCCAAGTGTAACATATTTGGTTCTCTGAATCGGTTGATTTTGGCTAAGCAGGCGATTGGCCTACTGTACCCTAAGTAGATGGTGGGGCTGCCACCTGAGGGCCCCTACCGGGCCTTGGTTAGATTTTCTGTATGGGTTAACTCCCTTAGCCTTTGATCAACCAAGACCGCCTGCAAGGCAGCAGTTTTTGATTTTCTGTCTGGGTTAACTCCCCTTAGCCATTGGTCAGCCAAGACCAGCCTGGAAGGCAGCACGAGACTCATGGAGGCCGGGACCGTCTAGTCCCCATACAGGATGCAAGCACTTGCTCACTGCCCGGATGTCTGCAGTCATATAAGATCATTGTCTTAGATGGACTCATAATTCCGACTTAACAGACTAAGTGATGATTTGATACCAGAAAATTTAATAAGTTTCAGTACGGCAAAGTAGTGATGGTTTTATTATTTGATTTGATTCACCCACATCCACAACTAAGGTGATCTCAGGGTATTTGGTAGGATTTTAAATTTTGCCCAGACAGCCAAGGGATCTTTAAAGTGCGCAGAGTGTTGTGATCTGCACAGGGGACCTCCTTTTTATCATCCATCTCTGATGGGACTAGGTGTTGATCCCCCTACCTGGACCAGGGGGGGGGTGTAGATTTTACTATTAAAAAATTGAGAAATTTTTCAACTATTGATGGGGCTTGAACCCACTACCTTTTGATTGAGAGGCTGATATCTTGCCTCTGGATTACTGAGTGCCCAGTAGTGATGGAGTACCACACTGAGAGTGACTGCAGAATGCTTTAACAGCAACAGCACCATTCGATGCAACATGAGGGAGTGCTTACTTTGTAACCATATGGTCATCAAAACATCAATCTATCAATGATAGGTTATCAAACTTCTTTCGACAATTCGATTTAAATGCTCTTGATTTTAAATTTGCTTGGTGGAATGGAAGTACTGTGACTGATGTACTGTGTCATGTTAAGCATGTTGATTATTATCTAACTTGTTTCATTCAAGACTATACTACAATGTTTCTTTCGTGTCTTTATAGCCTCCTGAATACGTGATTAAAGTGACTGAGTTTGAATTTTGTATTCTTTACAATCATCATGAACCATAAGTAAGTTTTATGTTTCTATGAATATGTACAAAATCAAAATCCAGCTCAAGGACTGGTGTTTTACATGTTCACATAATCACTTATTCATCTTTGTCTATTTATCTATTTATATATATATCTATCAATCCAGATTTATCATGCCTAAAAAATCTAACGAATTATCTGCATATTCATCTATTCATTTATGTACCTATCAATCACTTTAACTTACCCATGGCAATTCCATTTCTGGCTTGTTTCATGCAAAGGCCAAATTCGCCTAATTTGACAGACTGCATATTGAAAGTGCATAATAAACTGTAGGCAGTCAGGTTGCGGTGGATGTAGCGCTGGTTGTGACAATATCTCAAACCCTTCAGTGCATCAAGCAGCAGCTTACATAATAATTTATGTGCCAAAAACTTTTGGTTGTTCCGTGCATTATTCAGTGCAACCTTTAACAGATCAAAATATTCATATCATTTCTTATACACTTTTTGAAGCTCTGAAAAGCGCATAGCTAAGTAATTAATTAAAAGTGAAAAATATACGGCAAATTTTTAGGTAAGGTCTTTATCTTTAAAATCACATCAGCTTCATGCATGAAAATACTGAACATACCTACAAAAGGCAACGAAAGAAGAAAAAAAAAAGATGGGGATGGGGGTGAGGGTGGGGGGGGGGGGACTTTCTGGTAGGACCATTATAAGATTTAATTTGGACTCAAGAGGATGAATAAGGAACAAAGAATGTAATAGCTTCCATCTATAATAAATACAGTAGTAGCGGTCTAAGAACAAGCACTTTGGCAGATTGCAAAATTGTGCTGGTGAGCAGACAGAACTTTAGTAACCAATGGCCATCCATTTCTACCTGACAAGTATGCAAGAAATCAAAAAAGTTTCCTCATTCACCAACACCACACTGGTTGGACATGCATCTTTGATTTGATTGACAACAATTAATCTTGATTATTTTCATAATGTACATTAAGCAATGATGAATTTAGACCACTGTTCATTATGCCTACGTAAAACATCATGCATCATGATGCTGTGCTGTCTGACAGGTAGAGCGAGATTCACTGTTTATGGTCTACGCTAGACGATGAAGATTGTTTGCTTACTCCTGGTGGATGAAATTGGCACCTTACCCTCTGGCAAGTACAGAGAGTTTGCTATCAGCACCTATGTATTACAGCTGAGAGGCGTGGCGTGATCCTTTACACATCCGCTTTGATTGAAATGCCTTCATATTAAAATCTATGAAAAAAGACATCTGTCTTAACAACTTTGACAAGTTAGGTGTCAATTAAAAATTGTGTTGTTAGCTGGTCCGGGCATGTTATTAAGGGGTCAATTTGTATCTTTTAAACAATCCTGTTTTCTTAGATAGTGTTCTAATAGGTAGTCTGTGGTGTTGGGGGTATGTTCTCAGACCACTGCTACTGTACTACAGACCACATCTATGACAGTAGTGAAATGTGACCATAACTATGTCAGTTTGGTGGTGGTACCTACCCACTTTCTATATACCTACGGCATTTAAAGCATGGTAAGAGGTTGATTTGCTCATCAAGAAATCAGGTACAAAATGTGGACATGACAGTATTTCCTTTAAGTACAAGTATTTATGATGATAAATACTACAACTATTAACATAATGATTGCAAATAATATTGCATCATCATTATTATTATTATTATTATTATTATTATTATTATTATTATTATTATTATTATTATAATTATTATTATTATTATTATTATTATTATTATTATTATTATTATTATTATAATTATTATTATTATTATTATTATTATTATTATTATTATTATAATTATTATTATTATTATTATTATTATTATTATTATTATTATTATTATAATTATTATTATTATTATTATTATAATTATTATTATTATTATTATTATTATAATTATTATTATTATTATTATTATTATTATTATTATTATTATTATTATTATTATTATTATTATTATTATTATTATTATTATTATAATTATTATTATTATTATTATTATTATTAACTATTATTATTATTAGTATTATTATTATTATTACTACCCGGTACCGCATAATCCCTATTATAAGTGTACCAACCCTAATAAGTGCATCCCTAGGTTTTTTTTGGAAAAATGGAGCTGGAGGTATAAAATAAAAGTAAACAAATGTGTTGATAGATGGACATTGGTTCAAGTCCCACGGCTAGCCCAGGTGGGTGTTTTTCATAAACTTGTACTCTTAGGAAAGGTACTTCACCCTACTTTCCTCACTTGACTAAGGTGTGAAACGCCTCTATTATGTGTTTAAATGAGTTGTGGTTAAAGGAAAAAATGCTGGACGTAGTTTTGAGATCGATGGCTTTGTGTTAGAAAAAAATGACCGGGATACCAGAAACTTGACAAAAACCTGTGGAGGATGTGTTTGTGCCTAAGTAAACAAACGATGGTGTCATGAAAACAACATCCATATTTTGAAAACACACTGCACTGTTGATTGTGAGATCTTTAGCCTATCTTTAAGACCATATTATATACCCGAGAATTTAATAAGATAATAGTAAATGTAGTATATATCTCATGGGACGCTAACACAGCAACAACAACAATGGAAATTACAGACATATTTAATGAACAATTAACGTCATCCTCCAATTCTGTGATAGTTACAACTGGGGATTTCAATCAAAGGAACCTTGACCCTTCCCTTCCATTCTACCAACATGTGACATGTCCAACACGTCAAGATAAAATATTTGATCTATTTTATTCTAATGTGGCAAATGGATATAAAAGCAAGGCTCTTCCACCACTCGGCACATCAGACCACAACACGATACTAATGGGTGATACGCTAACTCAAACTTTTACTCAATAACACTCAATAAAAAAAACACTCATTCATGGAGAAAATGATGAAAAAGAAGAAAACAGTTCAGAAAAGAATTAAAACAGAAAATTAAAGAATGCCAAAAGAAATACAAAAACAACATTGAAGAACGTCTGGGATGGAATGAATAACATTGTAGGCAATAGGAATAAAAAAAAAAATCTGTATTTTTAGAGAGGAAAAGAAAAAGAGTATGTGAACACTTTTTACACTAGATTTGACCAACTTGATTTTTCTGATCACACAGATGGCATGAGAAACAGCCTCAAAAGAAAATGAAGATACACCAATAACAGTCAATGAAAATGAAGTAAATAAACTTTTCAAAAATCTTAAAATAAACAAAGCCTGTAGATCGGACATCATAACCTCACGTGTCATGAAATTATGTTCTGATGAACTCTCAGGTATATTTTTGTACATATTTAATTTATCACTGTCGTTAAATGAAATACCGAATGCTTGGAAAATCTCCCAAATATCTCCTGTCTCAAAATGAAGTAACATAAAACAAATGAATGATTTCAGACCAGTGTCATTGACATCTATTTTAATGAAATGTCTTGAGAGGATTGTGTTAAAAACAATTATAATTACAAGTGGACCTACCCTCAACCTACACCAATTTACCTATAAATCTTTAAAGGGACGTTGAAGATGCTATTCTATTTTTTATAAATAATGTGTACCATCATCTTGATACTCCAAAAAGCTATGTCAGAACTCTTTTCGTTGATTTTTCAAGTGCTTTTAATACAATAAAACCACACATCCTGATTCCTAAATTGTTAGATATGGGTTTGGGAAAAAGTGTAACTCTCTGGATCTTAGATTTTCTGACCAACAGACCTCAATTTGTTAGATTAAAATCAGAGAATGGTATTTTTGACTCGTCAGTAATTGTAACAAACACTGGAGCACCCCAGCGGACTGTCTTTGCACCTATACTCTTTTCTAACTACACCAATGATTGTAAAACTGCTTTTGAAAAAATCCCAATAATAATATGCAGATGATACATCTATCCAAGCTCTTATCAGATCAGAAGTAGATCTAATAAAATGCTCAAGAAATCAAAAGGTTTGTAAAATGGTGTGATGACAATTATTTACAACTTAATGTTAAGAAAACAAAAGAAATAATTTTTGATTTTAAGAAGACAAATAACACCCATTATAATATTGTTATAAAAGATGAAACAGTTGAGAGTTAATGAATATAATATATTGGCATAATTTTTGACGAGAAGCTAGAATGGCAAAAACAATCAAATAAAGTTTTAAAGAACGTAAACAAAAGAATGTATTTTATGAGGAAGCTTCATAAGTTTCAAATTGATAACACTCTAATAAGACTTTTCTATCAAGCTTGCATAAAGAGTATTATTATTTTTAGTATAACTGCATGGGGAGGGAATACAAGAGATAGAGAAAAGAAGAAATTTAATAGGATACTGAAACACGTAGGGAAACTCATAAATGATGTAGAGCCAGAGAACTTTGAAGATCTGTATGAGAATCAATGCAAGATCAAACTCAGGAGTATACTTAGAGACAACACCCATCCTCTTTTCTCCATACCCAAAACAAGTAGTAGAAGCGGTCGACTTATACATTTAAAATCCTACACTGAGAGATATTTTAGATCTTTTCTTCCAAGTGCCATACAAAAGTTTGACCATACCTTATTTTGAAAGCACAATGGCGTTTTACTTCACAATGTTTAAGAAATGGAAATTGATGGATGGTGAATGAATGATTTATGATAAGTTGATGAATGTGTATGAAACTAAACTGATTTGTCTATAATTACTATTTTTAAATTATTAATTTTATTATGTATATTGTTTCACCGCAATATCTATTTACTCACCTTTGCATCTTTATATATTTCTCCTAAAATCTATACATTTAATGATTAACTTAAGTTAAATTTGTTTTTAATTTAAATGCATTGATGTATTCTTTTATTTTTAAAACGGAAATTGGTATTTACCTCAAATGGAAATCTATTACTAGTCAGGAAAGGTTAAAACATTCCAGACTTTTAAAGTTTTGACACTACAAACAGTAAATTGTAAAACTACTGTTAAATATGAGTAATACTTACAAATGATATGAAAGAACTCAAGGCAATAAATCTTGCTTTATACAAATCATTTCTTTCATCCCTTCTTCTTCACTTTGATGTGAATATGATATATATCCTCGGTCTTTTTGTCTTTTTTCTACTTCAGTATTAGATCTAGTGGAATCAAATTTCAATTAGTAACCAGACCGACCAACTCTCTCACTCCTGTTGTATTAAAGCCCAGTAGGGATTCTACAACTACAGACACAGAAAAAATCGGGACTTGAATCTCAGTTTATGAAAGTTAGTCCTAAAGGCCTTTTTGATGCGTAACAAGGAGACAAGTTTGACCGTATTATTTAAATTTGGCGCGTTAAAATTCAGGGAAAAAGGATGAAACAAATCATTGATTGCAACAATATGTTGTCATAGAAATGATGTCTTATTGGTTTTGAAGTTCAATAAAAAAATACACTTGTTTTTAAACTAAAAAAGCTGTGACATTTTCATGCAATTTGTCTCAAGTTATGATCAAAAGCTTGACTTTTAGAGAAAATCATCAATATCATTCATCTTCATGGCGAAATAATACTCAAGGATAGCTAAACTTGTCAAAACTCAATTTCTATACATCCTTCTCCCCCCCCCCACCCCTTTAAAAAAAAGCATATTCCTATCACAGTCATGACTGTCAATATAACTATGGCTGACAATACTGATACTATTCTATTAAAACTAACCTGTAATCTCTGATGACCATCTTCCAATATGTAAAACTGAGGCATCTTTGCAGTTTGAAAGGCTAACATTGCAATGATATTTTCATGTTTCAAGTTTCGAAAATTCAATAGTTCCGTGTAATGTTGGTCTTTCTGTTCTTTCAGGTGAGTTTCGTTTTGTTTCCAGTGGTCTGTTTCAGATATGGTGTGAAGAAACATCTTTGCAGGCCTATTGTCAAATTGAATTTTGAATATGTTCCAATCCAGTGGCTGTATTTTAGAGTTGCCCTGTAAAATGAATGGTATGACTTTATGATATTATACAATAAACTGACAGATTGTAATGTTTCAAAAGGCTATTCAAATCAAGTACTGTTTTCCTTTTCTACACTATCTTTATACTCTCAAAACAACGTTTTTTGTAAATCCTACTTCCTTCCTCTACCATAGAAGAAAAAAATAACACAGTAACATAAGAGAGGAAGAAAGAAAAGTATACAAACAACCAAAGAAGAATGAATCAGGAAGGAAAATTGGACTTAAATCAACAGATAAATGTTTCAACTGTATCATAGGAAAAAGAAGCTATAACAAAACTTATCACATGAACTAGTATATGAATAAGACTCATAAAAAAGGAGACTCAATAGGAGAAAGATACCAAAATATGTCAACTGAGGAAAAGAAAAGGGCTGGTGCAGTAAAAATAAAAAGTAAGCATAATTGAAATTTAATTCAATGCAATAATCAAGATTGGCAGCACAATTTGGATTTTTTTATTTATAACAATTAAGGCAAAGATAATGATGGACACACCATTTTTGACATAGACTCAACCAGATGACAATTGGACGTAAGCTTATGAGCCTGAACACTTCCATTTTCCTGTTTACTGAATGGTTAACCAACCAGAAAACATTATGTTTGAAAAGGATTAAAAGAGGATAAGTGTAAGACAGCAAGAACGTAACAGGAAGGAGGAATATTCAGGCCTCTCTTGATCTGTCCTTCCTTACCCGCAAATGCCGAGCATTGCGCTGAGAGGTTTGTAGCAGGCAAACGGGGAAATCCCGGACGTAGCGCTTAACGGAGTGCTGTAGCAACCGGCATTTACCAATCATAGCCTTACCAGGGTTAACCTTCACGGAAGGAAACAGAAAATGTCAAGACAGGGTAGCCTGGAGAAAGATCATTTCGGGTATCTAAACCGATACACCAGAAAGTAGAATGGGAACTGATGAAGAAAGAAAGATGGAAAAAATATGAATCAGGTAATCTTCAGATAAAGTGGATTGAAGGGACTGTTGTTGTTTGTTTCCTCAACAGATATATATGAAAGTATTCTTCATGAAATATTCAGAAGAAAAAAAAAAGGGAGAAAAATGGAAAATGGAAAAGAGGAGTACCTTACACTCTTTTCACTTTGAATTGGTGGAGGCATCTTTGTAATGTTCTTGACAAAAGGAAGAAGAAGGTGCTCAACTACATTTCCAGCAAAATCGAGTAAACTTTCTTGAGTATTCTGTTTGTTTGGATTATTATTGTCACCATCTTTTGGTAAAATGAAATCTCTTGCATCAAAAAGCAGGGGAAGAAGGGATCTAGCAAGCTGAAAATTAAAATGACAAAGAATCATGTAAGATGTCTAGTAAATGATGCAGAGTAACATACATTAAGACAAGGCGTATCTTTATCTTTCTTCATGTTAGTGGAAACAATACAAGATACAACCTGCAATATCATTTTCTGACATTCTTTACAATGTTGAAAGATGATATGAACTCTAAAAATCAAAGCTTGGTCTGAAGTAACAAGTCTCAAAGAAAATTCTTTTTGCATCAAAATAATTGACATAATTATTCTGATTTTAAGTTCAATAGTTAGTGGCTCAAATCTGATTTTCTAGGCGTTATTTTTGCATTCAAAACTGTTTATGACTGCTGTCTGATATTGAGCGTTGGTGTAGCTTTGTTAATGACAATATAGATGTATACTATTGATAGTCTATATTCTTTCTTATTTTACTCTTGGTAATAATCTGTCATAATCTAGACTGTTTGTTCTAGTCTCTTTCCCACTTTGGCAGGAAAATTGCTCACATTGAAATTATTGATAGAAATTGATTAAAATTATAATCTGTTTCAATCTTTCTTTTCATCTGCTTCCATTTCTTGTCCCAGCATTGCATAGAGCTCATGTGCCTCTTTCAGTATTGCTTGTACCATATATCCACACAATTGGCATTGTGTGCTGTTTTCTTCTTCATAATAACTGACTAACTTAATTCTCTGAGTATTACTGTCAGTGTGCATGATTTTGAATTATGGGGTACTATGGAAAAAAACAGTATATTCACCTCTTCAATGATGTCTCTCTTAGCTGCTATTTCCAAGAGACCTATTGCTTGCAGACAGATTTCTTGAACATTCAAATGTTCTTTTCTGCCTGAAAATATTAAACAATTTTAAAAAGTGCTACAGACAACAAAATCTTTTCAGTTGTGACAAAATCATATGTGAGTTTTTTTGTCGACTAAGTCAACCAAGCCTATTGCAAGAGCTTAGCAATTATAAATGACAACATCAGCATGATGATTTATTTTTTTGTTGAGACAGTCTGTAAAAAGTGAAAGACTACAGATAATTCACGAGTGTATGCTAAGCCTTAAAAATTTGTAATCATCATTGAAAGAACACCGCTAAACCAAGCCAAAAACTTAAAACCCTTTTGACAGCAACTTTTTTTTATTCATGAGCAAATTTCCTCTTCTTCTTCATCTTCGATCTCTCTGTCAGTCGGTCAGATTAGGATGCGGATTGTCTCCATGAAGTACATAGTCTTTTGCAGATTCTCCATAGGGCTGTAGAGCTTTTCTTCCAGAGGTGCCTCTGATTCTCTTACTTTCAGATAGTGATACATATGTTGATGGAGACGGTCATAAGCAAATTTGACTCCACCTAATTCTTGTATACTTAATGACCTCTTTCGTTTGAAGCTTGTAACATACTGATGTTTTCTGATGCAAAAACCCTGCCCTAATCTATCGTCATTGGCCTATTCTTTAGTCTCCCAAAACTGACTATGTTTGGAGATCCAGCCATTATATCATGTTTCTAATTGGTTTATGTTCTTCAGTCCCAAACAGAATGACCACTCAAAAGATGGCATATCTATAAACCATTATTGCATGCATTTCACTCAGACTGTCGAAAGCCATTGTGTCAAAGTGGACGGATGCTGGGATACATTAGCTAGCAGGGAAAACTTGTTTGCTTTTTTAAAAAAAAACTGGAATGCATTTATCAGTTTCAAAGTAAAAAGAGAAAAAGAGTGATACTGATAGCAAAAAGTATGAAATTGAGCCAGGAATAGTGAAATTATTTTAATTTTACAAAACTGAAAAAAGTTATCCATAACTACTTTTTTATTGTAAAATTCTTATTTCTCATTCAGTTTTGATGGGACTTGGACTAGAATTATTCTCATCAATCCATAGAGTTAATATATTTCTACTTTAAACCTGATGTGGCGAATTCCGTGATTTTGTATTAGACCTTATACTTATTTAGTGCCCAAAAAGGTGTGAAATTTACACTGATATTTGCAGGACACAACGCGTCTTGCTTTGCTAGTTTCCCCTTCTTCAGGGCTATCTGGATCAAAAGACAGTTTTGTTATTGGTTGGAGTGCCCAAGACATGTTCTTGTCTCAGGCAATCTAAAAGATCAAGCATGTTGACAGGTTTATGGCCATTTTTCAAGAACATTTGCAGGTGGATTTACATTTTACTAATGACATTATTTTATAAATGCCTGTTCAAGATCTCCATTGCCCATCTCAGTAAAGGTTTTTTAAAATTGCCTTATTTAAAATTCAAATTGATCCCAAGATCAGGAGTTTTGGACGAGAAAGAACGAATATAATACACAAAAGATTTACAAATCCTTGGAAAAATGTGTATCAAAGTGATTTGCCTGCATAAATTCCATAATTTTCAACCATTTATGATGAATCATTGATTACTTTCATGTTCAGTGCAATCGGCATGATAGAAGAACTGTAAATCTAATTCATCAAAATTTAAAACATGTAATTTTAAAAATAAATTTATATAAGTCATCACTGCCATTTATTGGAAATTGCTGTTATTGCGGCGTAGATGATTGGCTCAAGAGCATTAAGAGATTATTGACATGTCTCCGCCCATTTTGGGTGGCTACAAGTGCTCTGCTGTTTAAAGGTTAAATTGAGAATAAAGCAACATCTAGTATGGTATATAATTCTATCCATTCACCTCAGGTTTCTAAACTTTTCAAGAGAAACAAAAAAACTGATTGATGCCTTCAATTCACAAATTATGAATTTATACACTCTTCAAGTATTATGTTGAAATCTCAATTATTTATAATTTGTGAATCAAAGATTAGCGTTATAGCCATAAAGTAGGTTTTTGTGTCTCCTGAAAAGTTTATGAAACCTGAGTTTGGTGGAAAGAATTCTGTAGCAACGATATATGTATTAAACTATAGTTCTCCTACATTCAAACTAGTACCTTAACCTCTAATTAACAATTGTTTTATTTTATGCAAAGAAAATACAAGTAAATGTACATAGAAGGATCAGATAACTGCAAAAATAGTAGAAACTAAAACCCTTGATGACTTTGGTGATAAATATATAGATAAACAGATTTGAGACAGTGAAGTTACAAATTCAAACTTTAAGTTTGCTAGGCTCGAGGTTGTGTCCTTGAGACAGACACTTAATATTTTTTTATAAATGAGAAGGGGTACCTGCAATAGCTGCAAAATATATCCTGTGATGGACCACCATCACACCTGAGAAATATTGAACAGCTTTGGCCCTATAAACCTTTACTTTTTACTTTTACCCATTGACAATCTACTTTTAAAAGGTCATACAATGTAATCCCATTGTAAAATTATGATGATCTCAGCTTACTAAAGAAAAACTGAATATGGCATACTCAACATAAAGGTAACCCTGGAAGAAGAGGCAAACAATCTAACGGACACAACCAATTTCTAAACAAGTGAAAAATCAAATACACTGCTCGAGACACGGCACCTGAAGCGGGTTTTTTTGCTTTTGAGTTTGGGTTTTGCTTTTAGTATGGACATGAGTAACTGTCAAAGTACAGTCATCCTATATCATTGAAAAGTTTGTACCGTCCTTAGTTGCCATAGAAATGACCGCCATCTTGGATTTTGACTCAATTTACAAAATCTATCTCCTCAATTAGTTATGAATAAAATCACTCGAAACCTGTGCAGATCGTCTTTTCACTTCAATATCTAAAGAGTGATGTCAGGTTTTTATATATATTTCATAAAAAATTTTTAATGAATTTTTGAAAATACTATATATATCGTGAATGTACAAAAACGGTATTTTTATTACAAAAAAAAAAAAAATTCTCAAAAAGTTTACAATATATAAATAAAAACAGCGTCATTCTATTAACATGGACAAAAGGAACCTGTGTGCCATATATATTACAAATAGTTCGGTAAATGGCAGAGGAGTGTGGAAAAACTACATTTCGAGAAAAAACGCAAATACAAAAAATCAAAAGAAAACAACACAAAACAAACACTTCAGACGGGTTTCCTTGTTGTAGCAGCCCCCTTACTCTTTTCAACAGTCTCTGGCATTGTTACTAATGTAAAGAGGATTATAAATCTAGGTTTAGATATACAGGTTTTTACTGCCATTTTCTCAGTCAGTGTTACGGTAATTTACGTAAAAATTTTGATTGTCCTTAACTACCCTTGCCTACAAACTATTTTGTAAAAAAAAACATTATACATCATATGGACATTCTTCTGCCATGAACTTGTAGATAATTGATCGTTCTAGCCGAATATGCAAAGAACAGAAAATCAACCTTTTGGTCCCAAACTCGCCAGGCCAGGTGCCCCCTAAAACCGTAAAAGAAATCTTAATCTCAAATATGAATTAATCATAACCAAGTCAGTGCTATTCTTAAACTATGAACATTTTAATTTTAAACATGAAATCTGACAATACGAGGAATGGACCATATCAATTATAAATCACAGCTTATAACGTCAGTGAAACTTTCAAAACGGAGTTAAGTGCTCTTGTTTCATGCATATTGTCAATTACTCACATGTAAAGTGGCTAAGAAACATTGTGATGCCTCGTATAATCATTGTAGTACAAGCTTTGGGTGCTGAATACTTCTCCTTAAAGAACAATTTTGAACTACCTGTCTGATTCATATAATCCTCCAGGAATTTCAAAGGTTCTTTGTCCAAGCAAAACATCTGGGAAAGAAGAGGGTGTTTTGACATAACCAAGTTCTAAAATGATGTTTCCCAATAGCTATTCAGACGCAGTTAGGCTTACACCATGGTTTTCCCATTTTACTGAAATCTAATTCTGCGTCAGTGTCTGATTCATATAAAATTGCATATACAGTCCAATCTGCCCAAGATCACCTGTCCAGAACGACCAGCTGCCTTAATGACCACTGGCAATCGATTCCCTTGTGTTTTTTCTATATTTTGTCTCTCTCCATAGTGATTAACTGTTCAATGCGATCGCAACCACTTAATTGTACCGATCAATTGCCATCATAACCTGTATATAACGACTATAAGGTACAGTGTTACATTATTTGCTCCACCCACTTCATTGCTTGATCGACGTTCGTGATGTTGGGTCATTATTACCATTAACAGTCTTGAAACAATTGAAGCATAGGCGACCAGTCATCAAAGCGAGACTATCAAATGGAGGTTCTCAACTTCACCTCTCGTCACTATGTCTAGCCATTCAGACACCTCCATGCAAACACATGCTAGATGAATGGATTGCGTTACCTATTGGGAACAAAATGGTCTCCACTCTTTTTGTTTGCAATCCTATGACCACTACCATTGACTGCTGACTAGAGCAGCTGATGAAGCTTTTATTTTCATATTTTTAAATGAGACAAATTCTATCCATCCACAATATAACCTGCCCAGAATGACCACCTGTCCAGAATGACCACTTTGGTCTACAATCATTGGTGGTCATTATGAACAGGTTGGACTGTAAATGCATTGCTGACTTTGAAAGTAAGAGTTTTAAAAAATAATATTTGTTAATTTTTCTTTTCATTGGTTTTGAATTCTTTAAATTTAAGATTGATCCATTTTTATAGATACCTTTACTTAAAATATACAATAATTTATCAGATAATTGAGGAAAGAGAGGAATAGTTGGTATCTTTAAGACTTGCTAAATTTGTTGTCATAAGTCAAAGGACAATATTGACAAATGAATTATATCCAGAAACAATTGCAACATCACAGCATGTCTACAAAAGTTTTTTCCTCAGTGAAAAGAAAATGTATTCAGCAGATAAAGATTAATGTACGCAGCAATTTTAAGGAAAAAAAAGAAAGGAAAAAGTAGATCTACCTTTCTTAACAGTTCAAAAACAACAACAATCTGCACACAATGATTTTCCTTTAAAAGATGTTTGGCAGTCAATTCATTTTGCTTCCCCAGGTTGAGCTGTTGTGAGCAAATACTTATTTGCAATGACAAAAATTTCTGATGATCTCACAGCATCAGTCAAAATTGACCTCATAACTTTTTGCGATGTGTCAAGAGCTTCATTTGCATCAGAAAATTCATCCCTGCATAAAGATTGAAAAATATATGACAGATTTATGTAATTCTATACACACATGCCATTTTCATTCGCCTTGTCAAAAATCAAGAATAATGACAACATCGATACTATATGAATAATGTAGTTCATGTTGTATTTGTCTTTAACTTAAAAGAAATTACCTCAAAAGTTACAAATTCAATAGCTTGTTATTCTTAACTGCAAGAGACCTCAAAATGAAAAAAAAAGTAAAATTTTCACCAAAAAAAAGAGAGCAGAATATTCATAACTGATCATTAAAAATGTTAATGATAATTTAATGGTTTACTTTCTGTTGATAAATTTGTTTTTCTGCTCAGTACAACCGATGATTTTATAAACTAGTTACTTAATGAAACCTACTTACATTTTGCCTTGAAGAAAACTTTCTGCTTTTTCGGCTGCCTCTTTGTTTGACCCCGATATAAGTATAAAATTGCTCAATACAATGAGAGAAACATGTGCAGCATGTTCTTTCAGCAAAAGACAAGTTTGGTTGTTTGAGCTTTGATACTCATCTGTCAACTGTTGCATGGCTAGTGACAAGTGGGTATCAATATTTTCCTGGAAATGTGAGCATTCTTTTGTTTAAAACATTTCCTACATATTATTTTCCTCCTTTAAATTAAATTAAATTAAATTTTTTGAGATAAGAGAAAAAAAACCCAGATTTTAATTGGTTTCTGATAACTAAAGGACATCAATAGACACATTTTCTTAATGCAGTGTTATATGATTCAGTGCCAATGTCATGACACTGTATGAAGCCAAGACATCTATAGTTTATGAGAGGTACAAATATCTAAAAAAAACAACTAAATTCAAATCTGATGCAGATTTCTTTCAACAAATGTAAGGGTGCAGCCGGGCAACTTCACCATGCGGATAAATTTGTCGCCTCGTAAACCCCTCACTTTGGAATGGAATAACCTTCTCTTCTATTAGATGAGTCTTTCTCTGCCCAATGGAATAGACACATTATTTTTTCGCTTCTCCTCACCAAACAATGAAAAAATTAATGCCCACACCACAAATAAACCATCCGCTTAGGTTAGCTGTTGTCAGGTAAATTCGCCAGTCTTCAGTAAATTCTACCAGTTTTTATTTCTACATATTTTTCTCAATCTTTCTTTATGCTGTTCATTTTCTATTCTCATTTATTTTAAAAGGAAAGCAATACAAAAGGAAGCTCAAGTATTCCCTTGGGACCTAAAGAATGCCATGAAGCTTTTAGAGAGGGGCAAAGTTATGCTGCTGCTGCTGAAAAGCAGTATAGATATCTAGATCTAGGCCTAACAAAACATCCCTCTGAAGAGCCTTAGACTACCAATCTATTGTGGAAAAGGCAAGAGTTTGTATAATAAAAACAAAAACAAGTCAAAATAACAACAAACAAACAAACAAACAAATAAAAAAGCTCAAAACCCCTTAAGTTCACCTCAAATAACTACAAAAAAAAATCAAAACTAAAATGTATCCAAATATCAAGGACCCACTGGTGTGGCAAATTTCCCAAAAACGATGCAAATGTTGCCAACAGGGTGTTAAATTTACCAACTCCAAGACTTTGACACTAAAATATTGATATCTATATATTACGAAGCCAAAGCCAACTAAACTTTACTATAGAATAGCACCTGATTGGTTGACAAAAATAGCTATCCCGTTTTCATGTGTGTATAATTGTTTATCATAACATGAGGGCCCTGCAAGGAAACTAATCTCAGGGTGGTAAAATTGTCTGGCTCTACCCTATAGTTATAAAAAAATTTATAAAGTAGGTAAAATCTTTCTGAAAATATATAGAAAGTAATCATTGATCTACTCCTGTTTATTACATAAAATGTACAAGAAAAAAAAAATCTTGATAAATTCACAAATTCAGAATACCAGAAAACAATTACGGGTGTATAACCAGTGATTACAGATGTAACATCAGTAAATAAAGACATAAAATTTATAACACATAACAAGCTTTATTCCCACTGGTGCTTTGAAATTTTCTTTGATTTAAATATAAAGACCAACGAAAATATGCAAACATCTCAAAATACAAAGTTCATGAAAAGGTTGAAATTATTGGGCTTTGAAGTTGAAGCATTTTCATTTGAGTAGGTTTGTGATTTAGAAATGCACTTTTGGATCATAAGCACACAAGGTGTTGAGAATCAAATGCTGCCAGTCTAATCAAGCAAAGGTGTAGATTATTAGTCAGTCTAGGGATTGTTAATTGTAGCCTTTGTTCTGAATGTGAACTATGATGTATTTATCTTTCATTTTATTCTCTTTGGTTTAGTTTTTGCATGATTTGTCTTGCTTCATTTTACTTCCTCTACTATTCGCAGGATTATCCAAATGACCATGCACCAAAACAACTTACCAAGGTATTTAAATCAAAGCGAAGTCTGCTTTCCCACAAAACATTCTCTAAAAGAACCAATGCCCTTTCTTGCAGGATGTTCCATTTACAGGAAACAATGCTTGATAGTTCAACCATTTTCTTTCCTTTACATTGCATTGGTAGCAACTGAAAAGCATATTCAAACATCAAATATTATAACGTGCAAAGAGTGGCATTTAAAATATGATGGACGTTGATGAAACAAAATTAAATAGACATTTCAATTTTCAAAAAAAATCTTATGAAGTAAATACTCACTTGTGGTTAAATATGGGAGACAATACAAAGCAATAAAAAATAACTGCTTTGAAGCTGAAAAAGAATTTATACAACACTAAATAATCCCTTGCAATATATGTAACAATATATGCTTGAACTGCCGGAATGCGTGTATAAATGTTTGATTTCCTACCACTGTATTTTATTAACCCTTTTCCGGCAAGTGCCGTATATTTTCCTGCCGCTGGTCACTCTAAGCACACCTTCGCTAACGACGGGTCCCGTACATTTGCTTCACTCCTGGCATTCCAACGAGACAAAGCGTTAGTGGTGGGTCCCATATATCTGCACTGCAGTGAACTCAAGGATGGCTTTGGGAATTCCTCTATTTTGACCAATTAAGCTGATCAACCCACGCCACGCCAAACAGAGAAAGTCTATTATTCTAAAGGGGTGAAAAAGATAGTTTATTTCCAAGTCTAGCACACACTCGATATATTTCTTATAAAGAGATACAAAAACACACAAAAACTCTATCTCAAATACAGGCTGTGGACCCTCTGCAAAGTGGACAAAACCAAAGACTCTTATCTTCGTATGACCGACGCAACTTCTGGACACAGATGTCAATTACTTTAGTAACAAGCTCCACCCACAAGTAAGAAATAGTGATTGATACAAATAAAGTGGCCAATCACATTGCACATCTATGGTCTGCCTGAATGGAAGGCATGACCTTCAGTCAATAAAAGAAACCATGTTCAGGGTTGACCGATCAGGGAGAGCATTGTGTTGATATTGTCAAACGTCACATATTTATAAATATACTTCCACCTCTTTTTCACATAAGAATGAAGAGATTGAAGCGTTGAAAGTTCAAAGAAAGTTGAAGCTTTTATCTGAGCAGCGACCAGCAACAAAGGGACTTTGATTTCTCAAACAGATCATTTCACATGGTCATGATGACATGTGGTATCTGGACAAGAGGAAGGGCAGCTGTTTGATTGTGTAGACATGACAAACTACAAGGCTATCGTCCTACTGTATATAAAGGACTAAGGAGGAGGTTTACATCCAAAAGTGGGGGAAGATGTAAAAAACGACTGGATTGCATAAGGGGTGGGGGCTGTTTGTGAGGAGGAGGATTACTATTGAACTGTAGGAAGGGAAGAGCCAAGAATACAGAACGATGGCCGCTCATATCATTATAAAAAGAGAAGGTGATACCAGTGATAGACATAGGGTAGGGAGGGAGTTTTCAAAAGCATGGAAACCATGCTGCTGAGGTGAGGTGTTAGGTCTGGGATAGAGCGCATGGCCACAGCTGGAGTGATACACGCTTGTAAAAGCAATAAACCGGGGGCCTGTTTTTATCATCATTGGAATGTGTTACCTATGCACACTGGACCCGATCATAGGATTAGCGAAAGGCGGTTGAACATTTCCCCTAGTATTAATAATACTAATACTATTCGTATTATTGTTCCATCATCTTATTTAGATGTGAGGATGAAAATGAGTTCTTTAGAAATAAAAATAAATATTGTTCATTAAAACTCTGCTAGACAATATTCGACACAGCCAGCCACGCTATTATTGAACGACTGGAGTAAAGCCTGACCATGCAGCAACGTGGTCCCCCCCCCCCTTTCTGTATGTTACCTCATCTCTCTCTCTCTCTTCTCTCTCTCTCTCTCTCTCTCTCTCTCTCTCTCTCTCTCTCTCTCTCTCTCTCTCTCTCTCTCTCTCTCTCTCTCTCTCTCTCTCTCTCTCTCTCTCTCACACACACACACACTCTCATTTTCTCCCTCCTTTCTATCCGTCTTTCTTTATCTGCCTCGTTCTCTTTATGTCTCCTTTCTCTTTCTTTCCCCCCTCCTCTCTCTCCATCTCTCTTTTATGGCAGTTGTATTTCTTTTTTTCTTTTTTGGTCTTTTTCTTTTGTATATTGTTGTTATGAGGCTTGCTCTGTAGATGGACATTGCGAATTGGTCGTTACACCATTGGCTCTATTAGTTTTGTTCATCATTGTTTAGTGTTTATTTATTTCTGTCTCCTTGTTGCTTATGAAGGTTGGGCAAACTGAAGATTTCTCAGTCCTGACCCGTTTTCTATCTATTAGTATTAGACCTTTCATATTCGTCTTCATTAGTTGTGAGGTAACTGCAGTATTATTCCATGTTATGTTCAATAAAAGTAGGCTGTAATAGATGTTATTGCTAGTAAACAATGCAATCTAAACACGATGACAATAATGATAACAAAATGAATTGCCCGCTACGTCACCTAACTAAACGGAGATTTAGTGTTGTAAAATTCAGTTACATGAAGAAAACGTGCATTATGACGAATCATGCATTTTGGCGGCATGCAATTTGGCAGAGACTACTGTGTCTGTGTGCACGGATTGACTAAACAAGAGAGAAATTACACTAGAGTCTTATTGGATCGTTAGGCTTTTTTTTTATTAACCATGTACTAATTATTTGCCTCCTGAAGATTGTACTCTTAGGCAGTGACTATTGTATTTAAAAAAGGAGAAATCTTACTTTGTGAAGAACATAGTTCATGTCTTGTAATTTGTCTGTCTTGAATCCATTGATTTTCTCCACAAGCTTTGTGGTTGTGGTATCTACACAGGATAAACAGAAAAAAGATAAGATAAAAGATAACCTTTGAAACCTTAAACAGGAAATTACATTGCAATCAGAGGTTGATCTAGTATTGATGATAAGCACTATAGAAATGGATTTTATTATTTTATTATTATTATTATTATTATTATTATTATTATTATTATTATTATTATTGTTGTTGACATAATGCTCACAATAAATAATCACAACAGAAAAATTAATCAACATGAAATTTGGTAGGAGGAGACTTGATGGGTTGATCAGAAAGGCAGGTGGGCTGATTGGGAACACACAGGACTCATTTGACACAGTTTATGAACGACGTATGTGAAAAACTGACTGACATCACTGATGACGAAACTCATCCACTTCATGCAGACATTGACTGTCTAAAAATAATTAGAAGCGGTAGGTTCAGAGTCCCAGGGGCCAACACAAACAGATACCTGAATTCTTTCATTAGTCAAAATTTTTAACAAAACAAATGGACGTAGGGGTTGGACATGGATGAATGAGCTTTGACCGAGGGGTGTGTATGTGGGGGTTGGTTGGGATGTAGTGTCTGTGTGTTTATAGGGGTGAGGGGGGAGGGGGAGTTCCTACGCAATTCTGTGATGTATTTATCAACACAAATGGAGGTGGGGGTTGGGCATGGATGAATGAGCTTTGTCCGAAGGCGTGTGTATGGGGGTCGGTTGAGATGTAGTGTGTGTGTGTGTGTGGGGGGGGGGGGGGTCGAATGAGGTTGTGTATCCTGCGCATTTCTGTGATATATTGATCAAAATAAATGGATGTAGGGGGGGGTGTGAAAATGGATGAATGAGTTTTGACCTAAGGTGTCAGTTGGGTAGTGTCGTGTGACGGGTGGGAATCGAATATGGTTGGATATCCTACGCATTTCTGTGATGTATTTATCAAACAAATGAACGTCGTAGGGGGGGGGGAGAGGGGATGAGTATGGATGAATGAGCTTTGACCAAAGGCGTGTGTAAGGGGGTCGGTTGTGTGTGTGTATGTGGGGGGGGGCTGTGGGAGGACTCGAATGATGTATATCTTACGCATTTCTGTGATGTATTTGTCATACTTATACTCTTATTATATTACTGCAATAATGTTTAGCAATTCTAATAATGAATAGATCTATGTATTATGATTTTTAAACTTATCTATGAGGAACAGAATGTAATTTCCTTCTTTGGATGAATAAAGTATTATTATTATTATTATTATTTTTATTATTATTATTATTATTATTATTATTATTATTATTATTATTATTATTATTATTATTATTATTATTATTATTATTATTATTATTATTAAAATAATTCATACTCTGTCTCATTCACTCATAAGCCTCTCACTCTCTTAATGTTAAAGATGTCATAATACATGGATGCAATAAAGTAGAATGTTAATTTTTGACATCGATGGAATCACAATTCCGTATGGTGAAAGGGAGTGATGAATTAAAATAACTGTCGAGATGGGTTTGTTTTGTAAAAGTCTCACACTCCTACTCTTTATCTGGATTTAGGACTTGAAGACGTGAGACTCATCCTTTATAATTTTAAGTATTTTTGAGTTACATACTTTTTTTATACAACATCAAAAGAAACAGATAATAATGATCTGTTGTGTATCTGTTTGTTAATGTGTGTCTCTCTTTCTCTCTATCATACACCCTTTCTTGGGTAAGAACCTAGGCACCGTATCAATTAGATCTCAACAGTGAGGAGCATCAAATTATCAAGACATTTAACTAAAGTAAAGTAAAGTTCCTTCAAGGCCCTTAAGGCCTATAGAGCCGGAGCTTATCCCGGTTTCTATGGCGTGAAGCGGAACAGGTGACAATAATCACCTTCTGGCCAGGATGCTAGTCTGACGCAGGTTTTTACTCCCAACCTAGTGCTTGTACCCATTTGCACCTGAATAGAGTGAGGAAAATGCGCGTTAAGTGTCTTTCCCGAGGAACACACGTCGGACTTGGCTTTGCTAGGATTCCAACTCAGGACCTCACGATCCCCAGTCCGACAGCCTAACCGCTCGGCCACCGACACCATCAAGACATGAACTAAGGTGATGACTAATTGATACAATCAACCTGACTAGTCATACTGTTTTCATTATTTTATGAAGATACTTTTATTATTTTAAGGCAAAAAATGTACATAATATAATTTTTCAACTATCCCTCATCAAACAAAGTAGATGGTGGTAATATCTATGAGGAGATTAACATTTGTGATTAAAGTTTGTATTGACTACCAGTTGATGCCATGACTAGTCTGTATGATGAAATCAATGAAGTGTTCTATTTCCAATAATGGCGGATATTGAGAGATTATCATATTCATACATCAAGAGATGCTTACTTTCAACCAAGAGGAAAACATCAATGAACTTATCAAATGAATTGGTACCTCAACTGTAATAATATGTAAAGATTTTTCTAAAATAATTTCAGGTGACAAAACGAAGATTTGTAAATGGAAGGTTATAAGATAGGGAAAAATAACTTTGATAGGAAAATGAATAACATACATGTGAAGTCTATCGGTAAAATCCATTGAACATCACAAGACCTAACAAAAACGCTCATGTCCTGCACTGATCCAAATATATCATAGTATTTTTCAAAGTTTTCGGTCATCTCTGAGGCACATTCTTCAAACTGTGTTAAAGAGAGGAAGAAGTATAAACATTTTGAAAACAAAAGTAAAGAAAGCAAAGAGAGAATAAAGACTAGTATCATATAATTTTAACAAAATTCATGTTGACTCCACGATGGGTTAAGTCAAGCTTTCAAATAATCAGCTCCATTAAATTGCATCACTTATTATCTCAAGTATGCTTTACTCATTTTTCATTAATACAGAACCATTAAATTCCTAAAAAAACTCATTCCTGTTGAATAAAAGCTTGTAAACAACACTTCAAACAGCTCAACCTCTTAAGTATTGACATTATTATATAGAAAATCATATGTAAAATATTACTGAAGAATTGATTAATATAAGGTGATTGCATTAGAAATTTGCTTTATCTGAAAAGAGCATAAATGGGTAACAAATTATCAAATTGCCATTTTTACATTTACCTGTTTATTAGTTCCGCTATAGAACACTGGAGAGAAGTTATTGTCTATGAATAAATGTGATGAACTTGAGGCTACAGACACTGTTGCAGAATCTTCAATGCTTTCCATTGACCCATGTATAGATGCAGGTGACGTCTGACTCATGATACTTTCAACAAATCTTGGCACGTCAGTGGTATTACTAATTTTCTGCTCGAGTCCATCTCTTGATAAAAAGAATCCAGACTTTCTCTTATAAATGGTGAGACTGATTCATTTTCTTCCCTTTTCTGAACAATCATAACAATTCTGAGAAGAATCAGCTTCTCATCTTGACTTAGGATATATTCATTAAGAGCGTATATCTGAGGAAATTAGATTATATAGGAATATATTTAGAATTTCTTTTTCCCTTTTTACAAATCATTCAATCTTAGCCTTACTCATTTTCTTGCAATTATGGTGGCAAAAGGCGATCATTGTGTTCTGCAACATCTCTTCAAACCAAGACTGGTCAGGATTTTCATTTTGTATTAACTTTTTATCTGCCATTTATGAATGAAAAATATAAAACTTGATGTTTCCATCTCGTGTGTGATTTGTTTCTTCATTATAACACAAGTTTCTTTGTAGTTTTCAGGATGGAATTTGATAAAGAGTAAACGAATTACTTGAAATCTAACATTGTATACAACAAATAGATAAGATTAATTAATTTGAAGGAAAACATTCCTACTTATACAAGAAATATAAAAGATAAGAGAGAGGTAGTATTTGAGGATTACATTCTTATCCTTGATCATAGACAAAAGATCAATTTGAGAAGTGCTCGCTGGGAACACACTACCATTTATAATAATATACCAAACATATAGATGCTTAAATATTCTATGAGAAGAAAAATCCTATTGTCACTAGTTATTTAACCTTGGGATCCTGGGAAATCATGGATAGTTTCATTGTTGAAATTATGATTAAGAATTGCCTATTTAGTAACATGGGGAAAAATAAACAATAATTTTTGTTTTATTTCAATAATTGTATCAAACACAATGACAACTTCTTACCCTTCTCCACAACACTGGACAGTAATGGATGATAGTGAGGTCACATTTCTGTAAAAATTGCTTGAATCTGTTGACATACTTTCCATCTAAAAAACAAGAGAAAATGTGTTAGTCACAGCATAATCAACTGAGCTATAAAATTTCACATCCACATTTTCCATAAAATAAATAGATTATCTTTAAAGAATCTCAAGACAGAAAGTACAATGGGCATATGCCTACCAAAGTAATCTAATAAAAAATAATAACCAAATTTATTGTCCGCCTTTTTCCCCCGGAGAGCTCAAGGCGCAGTACAAGTATTTCAACACATTATTATATCACATAGTAAGTAAAGTAAAGTTCCTTCAAGGCCGATACGGCCCATAGAGCCTGGAGCTTATCCCAGTTACAATAGCGTGAAGTGGAACAAAGGATAATAATCACCTCCTGGACATGATGCTAGTCTGACGCAGATTTTTACTCCCAAGCTAATGCTTTTATACCCATTTATGCCTGTATTAAGTGAGGAAAATGTGTGTTAAGGAACACAACGGCGGACCTAGTTTTGCTAGGATTCTAACCCAGGACCTCATGATCCCCAGTCCAGCAGCCTAACCACTTGGCCACTGATGCCACAATATGTTTCATAGACATTATACATAAAACATATCTAAAATTTACCCAGCGTCCACTTATTTTACACATTGGATTAATATCAATATTCAATGAAACTAAGAACTTTTGCAAAAATTGTGTGTTTTCAAACAGGATTTGAACAGATCTAAAGACTCAGCGAGTTAGATGTCCTAAGGTAAAATATTCCAAATTTCAGCAGCTTGTGATAGTAAAGATCGCTGGCTGAAAGTTTTGAGATTGACCTTGGGTTTTCATATTAAGTTCTTGTTCAGTGAATGAAGTGGTCTGTTCAATGTGTATCTAGAAACTTATTGTTATAAGTAAAGTGGGAAGTCTACTTCGTGTAGACATTGATATTGAATTGTAGCGATTTTGTAGTTGATGCTTGATTTTACTGGGAGCCAATGTAGGCGTTTGAGAATTGGTGTTATGAGTTCTCTTTTTGAAAGTTTCATTATAAATCTGGCAGCATTGTATTGCATTTGCTGTAGTTAATTGATTTGCCTCAATGGGAGTCCAGCTAGCAGAGAACTACAGTAGTCCATCGTGATAGAATAAATGAGTGTACTGATTTGTTGGTAGCTTTTAGGCTGAACATGGTTTTTCATTATTATTTAGTATAAACAATTTCAACCATTACCATTGTACTCGGCGTGTCTAAATCAGATGAAAACATTTTCATTTTTTTATCACCTGGTTGCCATGGGAACACCGCTTGGATTTTCATTGCGATATACCTACAAGTTCAATTCAAATGGGCTTTTTTTCAGTTTTGAAAACAAACTTGGCTATAATTTGGCACACACGTTATTCGGTTCAATATCTAGCTGCACTCTAGCTTTTTTCTATAAATTAAACGGTTTTGATTTTATGAATTTAAAAAACTTATCGAATTATTAGCAAATTTAATCACCAAAAAATTATTTTTTGCAAAAATTGAAAGAGATATCAAAAATCGATAGTGGGTGAAATTTTGTATTGCTTCATACATGCTATATACAAAATTTGGGGGCAATCAGATGATAAATAAAAAAAGTAGATCGCAAACATAGATCACAGTAACATTTTGAGAAAATCGCATTTAAAACATTTTTTTCCGTTATTTGAATGTTTTATTCGCATGTAAACCTTGAAAATAATACTATAATACTTTGAAACGTCATAAAATCTTTAGAGGCTCTCAAATACTTCTTGTCGACCCTATTTCGACTGCTCCGGTCATTTTTATTCATGTGGGATGGCGTTTTTCTTATAACAGATGCGCAGAAAGTCTCTCGTAATTTGTGGCCAATCTTAGCTAATATTATATATAACTCCTTAAACGTACATTTTTTCGGATAGAGTGCTTTGAGAAGATTAAATTGAGTAGCAACTTGTTATAATTCAGAAAAAATGTCCAGCTTTTATGGTACAACCTATGTGTTGAAGGTTAGGCTGATATCGTTTCAAAAAAAATGTATAAAATGAAAGAATCGATACTGAGCTTTTATTATGGTATCAATGAGAAGGGAATAAACGTGATATGTCCGATTTGTGTTATTTTCCACTGATTGCTTTCTATTACTAATGCATGACCTGAACCATTTTACATTTTTGTTTAAATGGTCATTTGACTCCGTACAACGTTTTCCAATATCTTGGAGAGGAAAAGTAGATAGGACACAGGTCTGTATTTTTTCAGTTCATTTTGATTCAGATTTCTCTTCTTAAGTAAAATTATAACAACTGCCTCTTTGAAACTAGGAACAACTATACCACTATCTGAAATGATTGGTTCTTTCACAAGGATGCGATTGACTTGAACATTTATTATAATCTGGTCAACATGAGCATTAAGCCATTGAGGTATGAAGAAAAGGGAAGTAAAGAATAAGTAGTCACTTTTATTGTAGTTCAATAAATACAGTTCACTACATGTGAGCATGTGTTATCGTGACTGTAATCAGAACAAAGTATAATATAACATGATATTACAACACTATCCAATGACCGATTGATGACATTGGTGACATGGGGCAAAATAATACCAAGACAGCTCAGGAACAGATTAACAGGCAGTGGGTCAAGTTCACAAATTTGTTTTTAGACTTTCATGATTATGGATTTCACGAAATCTAATGTTTATGAAAGGTTTAATTTACTTACTGATAGGGTTCCCAACTTGACATCTTACTTTCTTCTCTGTGAGTCCGTCAATTACTTTTTGAAGCCATGTATGACATTCTCCCTCATCACATAAGGGAATATAAACACTGGAAGGCGATCTTCCAGTTGCCATTTTACTTTGGTTATATTCTTCTCTGATCAGTTGTCATCATGAAAATCTGTCATTACAAAAATAAAATTCAAAGCAGCTGAAGTAGCTTTGTTGTAATAAGAAAACTTAACAAACCAGGGCAGATGGCATGAAAATTAAGATAGAAATAGGTCGACACAAATGGTTTGGGTATGTGGACAGAATGAATGATAATAGAATAGCTAAATCGGTATATAATGCTGGAGCCCAAGGTGAAAGACCGAAGGGCGGACCTTGGGAGAATAGGAAGAAGATATAATAAAAGAGGCATTAAATCAAAGAAATTTAACTTTCCCGTAAGTAAACACAAAATGTCAGGAAAGGACAGCCTGGAGAAAGATCATTTCGGGCACGTCCTGAAGTGATTTTTTTTTGCTTTTGAGTTAGAGTTTTTGATTTTAGTATATATATGAATAACTGTCAAAATAAAGTCATCCTATATCATTGAAAAGTTCTGTAACGTCTGTGGTTGCCAAGGAAACGGCCGCCATCCTGGATTTTGCCCCTATTTTCTCTTCTCTTAGTTATGAATTAAATCAATCAAAACCTGTGCAGATCGTTTTTTCCATTCAGTATCTAAAGAACAACATCGGTTTTTATAGACATTTTGTTTAATTTTAAAAAATGAATTGATGAAAAATAGCATATATATCGTTTAAACGCAAAAAAATGGCATTTTTAGTACAAAAAAATAACTTACTCACCAAGTTCACAAGATAAAAAAAACAAAACAAGGTCATTCTATTAACATTGACAAGAGGAACCTGTGTGTGAAATATTAAACAAATCGGTTTGTAAATGACGGAAGAGATAAAATGTTAGTGTGAAAAAACTACATTTCGAGAAAAATGCAAGTAAAGAAATGAAAAGACAATAAAGCAAAAATTTCAGACGGGTTTCCCTTCTTTAGCAGCCCTTACTCTTTCGACAGTCACTGGCATTGTTATTAATGTAAAGAGGATTGTAAAACTAGGTTTAGATGTGCATTGCTGTGAAAAAGGCCGTCAAAATGACTAGTTTTTTGTTATTTCTATTCCTATACTTGTGCACGTGTTTACATCTGCGCGACGCTGGCCTCCACCTTTTATGTCCCAAAGCGCTGGGCCAAATCGACGTGCGGTGTTCCTGAAAGCCCAACAAAAGGACTGTGTTACCAAATTGGTGATTAGCCGCCACTAGAGGCGTTTTCCGTGCCAATCTTCTCGGTCAGTGTTAGGGTAATATACGCCAAAATTTTGACTGATTTTACCTACCCTTGCCTATAACATATTTTGTAAAAAAATATACGTCATATGGACATTTTATTGCCATAAACTTGTGGATAAATGATCGTTCTACCTAGATACGCAAAGAACAGAAAGTCAACATTTTGGTCCCAAGCTCCCCCCCCCCCCCCCCCCCCCCCCCCAAGCTTCATAAATCAGTTCAGCATGACAAATTTAGAGGGGAAAAAATGCGAGTCAGGATTGCAAATTTAGTTACCATGGAAACGGCCGCCATCTTTAATTTTTGGTAAAAAGATAGGTAATTTTCAATAACTCAGTCATCCTATAATTTTCGTTTTAGAGGTTTATAATTTTCCACATAGAAACTTCAAGCCAATGTCCTGAAACCGGGTTTATATCTTGAAAAGGTTTTTTTGGACAAATTAGAAAGAAACTAAGTTTGCTCAATTTAAAAAAAAAAAATCATGAATGTCCCAGAAAGTATGAAAGATATCAAAAATCCCATACACAGATCTTTTAATCATGATATAAAGCAGCTATACACCAAATTTCGAAAGAATCTGTTGAAAATTGTAGAAGAAGTTAAGAAAAAACAGTAAACAAAAGTCCATTTTGAGAAAATTGTATTTGAAAGTATATATTCCTTTTATTTGAATGTTTTTTGCCATAAAAACCTAGAGAAGAATAGGATAATACACTAAGACGGCATAAAACCTTGAGAGGCTTTCAACTACATCTTGTCGACCCTTTTTCAACTGCCTCGGTTCCCTTATAATCATGTCGGGCAACACCTTTCGATAACAGATACGCTTCTTTTAAGGGATCAAAGTGAAGGGAATGAAAAGTTTTATCCAATAATACAATAAACTAGATTTATCCCATTTTGGCCAAAAAATGGCTTTCTTTTATCTTTTTACACACCCACATCATAATTTTTCACACCCATGCTTCAGACAGCAATGATTGGTAGCGATAAAGTACAAGGTCTTTCTAGCAAGGCAAACATGGGCTTGAAAATGTTTTCTTGGACATATCAACTTGCACATCATGTAACCTGTGTCAGCGTTAACGTGGATAGTGAGGGAGATTGGAACGGCTTGGGTCATCTTGTAATACGCGCCTACTAGCACTGTGGTGTCTTTAATTAAAGTTGTTACTAGAGACGTGGATACTACTGTCTATTTAGCGATGCATATAATGCAGTTGTATACACTGTTACAACGGGACTCGGCTAGGGTTTTTGCGGATGCACTGCGGAAAATCGAATAGCAAACCTATTGTACCCTAGACTTCAAAGAAACCCTCCGTAGTGATGAAAATGGGGGTTGGGTCACTCAAATTACCTGTCGTGGGTGCATATATTTGTGTGTGCATGCATATGTGTGTCCATGAAGAAAACATGTACGGAAGAGCATAGAATAAAATAAGGAGAGCCATTCAGGATATGTTTGTTTGTGACCATGTAGCCCCCACACTCACGGTGGGGAGTTGTTTACAGTGATAAACATTTAAGCAGCACTGTGCAAATTAAAAACAAAGGAGTATAAATGCTGGTTTTGAAGATAATAAAAATATTTAACAATAGCAGGCAGGCAAAGGGCACTCATTTGTTTCAAAAAAGCTCATTGATCAATGTCCTTTTTAGTATATATAGGTATTGAAAATTGTTTGTCTCGTATTCTCGTATAAATCTCCTTTCTCAACAACAACAAAATTCTTTTTGTTTACTTGTCCAATATGTATAATTTTCAAAGATGTTCTCTCCTTATCAGTTTGAAGCGCTTATAAAAAGGTAAATATACTGTTTGGAGCCGGGCTGTTGAAGTGTTCTCCAAAATATCTATGGAATAATTTGCATGCATCGGTGGTCCTGTCTTCATTTTCTCCATGCCCCCAAATTCAAGTCGAAACTTGGCCTTTATTTCAATAAAATCTGAGAGGATGTAATCCACAAAGTCAGAGCAGTTGTCTTCATCTGGTGCTTATGTGCGTCTTTGAGTGTGTTGTATCTATGGGTGGATCAAAGTCATTCAATCTCCTGCAATGTCGGAACCCGGAACAATGAACGAATTCTATGATGTAACTCATGATCTTTCGCTGTTCGCCCACCCCTCCTAGACCCGTCAGTCCCATTGTAACCGAGCTCCACTGTATACAAACTGTTCACTCCCAGTATACAAAAGACATTACAGCATTACTTTTCATCCCGACCTTGCGGTACAACCAACATCAGCCTTTATAAATTCCCACATCTGACAATAGAGACAAAGAACACAATGGTCGTTGTTTGAAGTTTTTAGCATCACCAAAGTAGAGATATAAATGGCTTATTGATAATTGTGTTTATAAAAGGTTTAACGTCTATAGAAATGTGATTTTATTATCGAGGCCTATATGAGGCAGTGACAAAAGGTGGTGCCACAAGACCAGGACTTACAAAATGTTTCATAATGCATTCTTCTACTTTAATTCTTGGATTTATTAACCATATAAACCAAAAGATGATATATCCAGGATATATATATCATAATTTGGATTGATAAAAATAATTTATATATATTAATTGTGTTTGCTTTTAGCGTAAAATCATCTATTTTGAGGTTGAAAATCTAGGTCATCCTTTCACATGTTAAAAATAGGTCAAATTAACAATTATCGATATAGTTCATCAGTTTGTTTGGTATTATCATTAAAGCAGATTGATTATTGGAGAAAATTGTCTTTTTACAGAAAACTGCATGAGATAGAACAAATAAAAAAGTCAATATATCAGTCGTGATGCCTTTTGTCCATTTTTCTATGTCATTTACGAATCTCGACACAATGTACCCCATTCCATCAGACAAAAACACTTGATCTTGGCGGTTTACAGAAACTTTCTATTCCCTTAAGCTAGCATCGGCAGCTGTTGATATTTCTTTGGAGCCGAGTATTGCCGACAAAAGCGTGCTTGGTCTTCTATTTGTCCTTTCGTCATGACTGACATGTGGGATATTGTCGGAATGGGACTTCATAATACAACGGTATAAACCTGGAACCAAAGCTCAAAACAGCCAGCAGCTGAGAAAGCACGGTGGATGACGATATACCCCAGAGGAGACAGAGATATGAAAAGTTGAAACATTTTTATCCACTTGTTCAAAAGCGTCACGACTGACACTCTTCATCACAACTGACATGAATTAATGTGTAAAATGTATTAAATGTCAAAGTTTTAAATACTGTGCATGAATTTTGTTTGGAATTACGTGGATGGGTGAAGAGAACACAAGTGGTATTTAGTCATGGGCTTGAACCCTGTTACTCATCAAAATACTTTGTCCATCGTCACAACTGACATAAATTAATTTGTGAAATGTATACAATGCCATTTTTTTAAAAAATGTACCTGGATTTTGTTCAGAAATAAGTAAATGGATGAAGAGAAAAGAATAAGTGGTGCTTGGCCGCGGGCTTGAAACAATTTATTCATCAAAATATTTTGTCCATTGTCACGACTGAGACAGACTTTGTCCATCATCACAACTGACTAAAAACTGACCACAGTGCCGATGTTCACAGGACCTTGACTAAAAGATCTACTTACATGAAAAATCAACTAATTAGGGATTTGTGATCTCATGATCTCAGGGTCAATTAAGGTGAAAGAAAGACCTTAAGCTAAATCGAGAGATTTATGTGTAGATCTAGATCTAGATCTAGTGCTTCGCTCAAATTTCGATGAAATAATTTTTAATTCAAAATCATGCACACAAACAGTCGTACTCAAGAATATATAATTAATTAACTTTAATAAAACGTTACCCGTCACAAATGGTAGTACGTGTCGCTTCCAGTTTCCTTTCCTAGCGGTTTCTTGGAGCTAGGAAGTTTCCAAGAAAAAACGCATACACACATACTCTACACACGATTCTATGTCAACCTTGACGTCAACGATCTAAAGACTTAACAAGCTTTCCACGGACCATAGTCCACAGACTTGATTTATCATGCAAAGAGAAGTCAAGGCTGCACACTAAGATCAAACAGCTATCGTTTACTTTATACTTTTGCAACGAAGGTTGAAATGCAGGGTTTGTTTTTTTAAACACTTAACCTGTAGATAAATGTGTAGACAATACCAGCAAATGAAATATCGCTAGCTGTATGTATCGAGTTCTTGGGGATATGGTGGATAAAGATGGGAAGAAAGAGGGGGAAGCGCGGGACGTGAAGAAATAAACAATACCAGAACCATAATATTAATAACAACAATACTAATATCAATATAATTATGACAATAATAATATCACTTATAAAATGATAATAATAACAAAAGTACTAATAACAACAACAACAACATTTATGAGTAATTATATATTTTTTAAAAGTATAGATCTAATAGAAAGAAGAAGAAGAAGAAGAAGAAGAAGAAGAAGAAGAAGAAGAAGAAGAAGAAGAAGAAGAAGAAGAAGAAGAAGAAGAAGAAGAAGAAGAAGAAGAAGAAGAAGAAGAAGAAGAAGAAGAAGAAGAATGATAATAACAATGATAATGACGATGGCAATAATAATAATAATGATAATAATAATAATAATAATATGATAATAATAATAATAACAATATAATAATAATAGTAATGATGATAATGATGGTATGATGATGATGATACGATGGTGACGATGATGATGATAATGATAATGATGATGATGATGATGATGATGAGGATGATGATGAGGATGATAATAATAATAATATATTAATAACAACAATAAAGAAAATGATATAATAATATAATAATAATAATAATAATAATAATAATGATAATAATGATAATAATAATAATAATAATAATAATAATAATAATAATAATAATAATAATAATAATAATAATAATAATAATCAATAATGATCATAATAATAATAATAATAATAATAATAATAATAATAATAATAATAATAATAATAATAATAATAATAATAATAATAATCCGGGCAATCCGGGCAGTGGACAGGTAAGCTAAGCGCCTGTACGGGATTAGGCGGTCCCGCTCTCAACGAGTCTCCTGCTGCCTTGCAGATGGGTCTTGATTGACTAAAGGCTAAGGGAGTTAGCCCTGATAGAAAATAACAACCTGCTGACTTGCAGGCTGGTTTTGAGCAACCAAATGCTAAGGGAGTTAACCTTGACAGAAAATAACAAGGCCCGGTAGGGGGCCTCAAGATGGCAGCTCCACCATCTACCAAGGGTACAGTGGGCCAATCCCCTGCTTATCTAAAACCGAACCGAAACAAAGTAATACATATAATGATATACCCGGCTTGAACTTTCGAAGACGACTCTGGAAAAGAACACGGACTGTGATTTTTGGAACATGGAATATGAGTGCAATTAATGGAAAACAGTTAGAATTAGCTGAAGAAATGGAAAAATTCAAAGTAGACATTATGGCCGTTACAGAAACAAAGAAAAAGGACAAGGAATAGAAAACGTAGGACCAAATCATACTTTAATCTTTTCAGGAGTAGATGTTAAAGATAGAGCTAGAGCAGGAGTAGGCCTCCTAATGCATAAAAGGCAAGAAAAGCTACTAGAAAGTTGGAAAGTTACAAGCCAATGGCCATTAGAGGTAAATATTAAACCAAAAGGAAGAGAAATTAAATTAATAATAGCTTATGGACCAAACGAAGATGCCACCAAAGAAGATAAAGATATCTTCAAAAACGATTTACAAATAGCTGCAGAGAATCTCAAAACTAAACAGGAACTAATGGTTTTAGGAGATTTAAACGCTAGAGTAGAAAACAATGTAGAAACATCAGGGGGAGTAATAGGTAAAGAAGGAGAGACAACAACTTCTCCAAATGGAGAAAGACTAATACATTTTTGCCTAAAAAATAACATGAAAATAGCCAACACCTTTTTTCCTCATAAAGATATCCACAAATACACAAGAATAAATGAAGACTGATGTGAAAAGTCAATCATGGACTGCATAATAGTTAGAAGCTCCTTTTTTACAGTACAATGGATGCAAGAGTAAACAGATGAGCAGAAATACTTAAGGATCATCACCTAGTGATAGCCGAAATGAGATTATTAACGGAAGAAAACAAACAGAAAAGGAAAGAGAAGAAAGCTACGAAACTCAAAAAAGAAGAACTAAATAAACCACAATAGTAAAACAGATATACCAATCCAGGATAAAAGAATATATAAGTGAAAGGCAGATGGATTTGAAGGATAGCACAATAGAAGAAAAGAGAAAAGTGGCAAATATATAAAGAAATACTCCTCAGTTGTACTGAAGAGGTCTATGGAAGGAAACAAATTAAAGGAGATAGGAAAAGAATAGGAAGGTGGAATGAGAATGTCAAGACTAAGATCAAAGAAAAGAAGGATGCCTGGAAGAAATATTTGCAAACAAAGAGACCAGAGGATAGGAAAGATTACGTGAGTAAAAGAATTATCACCAAAGAGGAAGTTAGGAATGCAAAACAGGAATAGTGGGAAGAGTTTCGGCAAAGACTTCTAGAACGCTACCAAGGAAATCAAAAGCTGTTTTAGGGAGCAATGAAGAGCATGAGAAAGACCAAAACATGCCCAATACGACAAATTAAGAACGCCAAAAGAGAAATAATGAAAGGAGATAGCGAAATCATGGAAACGTGGAGAAAGTATTTTTAACAATTACATGATCCCTCCCAGAACATATGAAACAAGGAGTATAGATTAATTTGTAAGAGTAACAAGTAATCCAGAGGAGACAGCTGAAGGTGTAGATATCTCAATGGAAAAACTTCAAACAGCTAAAAGAAAAGTGAAATTAGGAAAGGCCCCAGGAGCAGATCAAGTTTATCCAGAAATGATTAAAACCCAAGGGAGAGAGGCACACAAACTACTTCATGCAATATGTCAACAAGCATGGAAGTCCAAACAGGTGCCAGACGACTGGAAGAAATGAACGGTAGTACCAATACACAAGAAAGGATCAACTATGGAATGCTCAAACTATAGAGGGATATCACTACTTAGCGTACCAGGAAAAGCGTATGCCAGAATTCTTGAAATGAGACCAGGAAGAAGTGTACATATTGACAATTAGACAAATAATCGAAAAATTCCTTGAGAGAAACATTGACTAGCACCTGTGTTTTATTGACTTAGAAAAAGCATTTGACACTGTGAGGAGGGACGAACTGTGGCATTCCTTAAAAGAACACAACGTAGAGCAAAATTTGATAGAAGCCATTAAAAGTTTTTACAATAAACCAACCTGTACAATGGGAGTAGCTGGAAATGCATCTGAAGAATTTGATGTAGATATAGGAGTAAGACAGGGTTGTACTTTAAGTCCTCTTTTTTTAATCACATTTATGGATTCAGTCGCAAAGCATCCTCAAAAATGAAGAAAATGAAAGTAGATCTGTGGAAGCTCAAACCAGTAAATGTATCAATGCTTTCATTTGCTGATGATTTAGTTCTGTTTGGAAAATCAGAAAGTGACCTTCAGTCGAATATCAACATGATGAGTAAAGAATTAAATCAAAGAAGAATGAGATTAAACACAAAGAAAACCAAAACAATGCTAGTAACTAGGGAAGTTAAAACACACAACCTTAAATTGGGCAGGGAGAGTTTAGAACAAGTTCAAAGCTACAATTGCCTAGGAGTAATGATTAACTCAGAGGGAAAACTAAGAGACAAAATCAGCCAGAGAATTCAAAAGGCAAGTGCAATATATAACCATCTAGGAAAGGCATTTGTAGGTAAACAAGAAATGTCAAAAAATACCAAAATGGCAGTATACAACACATCTGCTTTGGTTTGATCTCGTATTGTTGTGTTTCTGATTTTGTCCACTGCCCGGGTTCTATATTCACATTTAAGAATTACTTTAATTTTTATTGGAGTATTAGTTATAAGTATTAAATAATTTTTATCTTTAAGTTTATTGATATATTTTATTTGGTGATCTTCATGAATATCATCAATGACAAACTCTCTAATGATATCACTAAAGTTTTTGGTTTTTATTGTACTCATTTTTATAGTATTAATTATAAGTAGTTCCGCGTCGGCCCGCGCCGGATATTCCAAAACATAACGCATTAATTTAAACCTTTTTTTTTTAAATACTAAAAATAAATAAAATAAAATAAATTGTCTTCCATAAAAAAACATTATTTGCACCTACTTTTAAGCCATTTTTACAAATATAAAAAAAAATGTCTATCATAAAAACATTATTTTTTACCCACTAAAAAAACGTTTTTTAAAAAAATTATTTATCTTTCATGAAAACATCATTTTGACCTACTTTTAAGTCTTTTTTACAATTATTACAAATACATTCTTTTAATCAATATATATCATAAAAACACCATTTAAGCCCTTTTAATTTTTAAATTTTAATAAAATGGAAAGAAAAAAATGTAAATTATGTTATTATTTAAAACCATATACATTATATAGAAAAGAGAAAACATGTCCTGACGGTTACAGGGGTAGGTGTAAAAAATGTGAAAAACCAATAAAACAAAACCACTATCAAAATAATAAAGAGAAATATAAACAAGCCTATCAAGATTTTATAAATAGAAACCCAACTTATCGATCTGATTATTATAAAATAAAATTATAGAAATATTTCTCTATCTAAAATGTTTTCTATAAAAAATAGACAGTATAAAAAAGAAGTGTACTAAATGCAATGCCAGTAAATCTATTAAAGATTATGGAAAAGAGAAATCAAAGAAAGATGGAGTTAAGTCACAACGTAAGGAGTGTCGATCTAATGCAGATATTCAAAAGAGAGCAGACCAAAATAAGGAACGAATAAAATATGATCGAAAAGAGATGAATAAATGTAATAGTAAATATATATCTAAGAAGAATGAAGTATTAGAGAAGATAAAATATTATGATGATAAAATAGATAATGTAAAGACTGAAAGGTTGAGAGATAAATATATCGATCTTTATAATGAAGAAGTAATTAAAGTTAAAAAATTAAATGACATAATCAAAGAGAGAAACATTAATTATAAAGCAAACAAGTTACAAGGTTTCTCAAAAGATAACTTCTTACAGAAAACATATCAACAAGAGGTTCAGAAATTTACAGAGAAAAGTAGCGACGCAAATAATGATGAAGATGAAGATGAATACCACGATAAAATCAGTCATTATACAAACAAGTTAAAATATCTAAATAATCACGATTTATCAAATTCTATATATGTTGATAATAAAAACTGAAGTTTTATTCTAATGAAACAATTGTTGTTATTCAAATAGAAAAATAAAAACAAATAACAGTGATGAGTTTGAAGAATATAAGATAAGAGGTAAAGGTAGTTTCTATAGTATTAAACAACTAGAAACTTATATTGAATCGTTAGAAACAAATTCAGATATGAATGAAACGTATTTTATTGGAAATATTCAATATGGATTAGATAAGTTTAGAAAAGTTAAAAAATCTAAAAAAGGAGATGGAACATTTGCGTGTTCTATCAAAGAATGAAGGGAAATAACTGCTTTATCCCATCAGTAGAATAGCTGCTTTATTAAATGTTATGAATGGTTGACTGAAAAGAAACATACGGAAAAGTACAAAAAAATTCGTTTATAAAGAACATGGGGAGAAGGATAAGAAAATTATTCCCTTTATAATGTCTAATGCTAAGTTTTTAAGATTTAATGAATTTTTTAACGATGTTTGTAGAGTATTTTAATCCAAGTGATAGACATACTTATCCTCAAAAAGGCGATAATGTTTATAACTTTGTATATTACCTTCACAACCCAAATAATTATTCTATTGGACATTATTGTTTAATTGATAGAAATAATAAAAATAAAGCAATTAAGGAAATTGAAATGAATTATAAACAACAATGGAAAAAAATTAAATGATGATGTAAAAAAAGTACAACTGTATAGCTATAAAACAAACATAGAAGAAGATATGGACCTCCAGACGCAAATAAATGATATTGAAACATTTACGGATGAAACTGGAAAACAAGTTCCATATGCTTTATCATCGATTAGTTTAAATCTATTTAATAGTTGTGCGAAAAAACTTTTATGTGAAGAAAATATACTCGAAGATAAATATGAAAGATTAGTAAATAAACACATTAGGTTATTTATGGGTGTAGATTGTGTTGAACAATATTTTAAATACTTATCAGCAATAAATAAAACAGCGTTTACTTTAATTGCACATAATGGATCAGGCTTTGATTCTGAAATTATAATCGAAAATGTCCATATGACGAAACCAGCTATAAAAAGAGGTAGTAGCTTATTGAATGTAACTCTTAAAAACCTTTTATTGAAAAGAAATGGAGGATATATAATAGAATAAAAGAACAGAAAATTCATTTAAGATATTCCTTACAACATGTGAAAACAAGTTTATTAAAATGGAGTTTAGATTATAAACTCCCAAAGAATATTCAAAAGATTAATTTCGATATTAAAGGAATAAATAAAGACAACTATTTAGAACGACAAAACGAATGGGTTACATATTTAAAAAATGATGTTCTTTGTTTAGCCGGTTGCGTGTCTTTATATAATTTAATGATGAGAGATCTGACTGGACAGAAAATGCAATGTAATTTTACATCATCTTCATTAACATTTAAATCATGGATGAAGAAAATGAATGAGACAGAAGAAACAATATATACACATTCCGATAAGTTAACAAGATTATTTATCAGAAAAAGTATTAAAAGAGGAAGGGTTACCACTAACATTCAGAAGTTTGATGCAAGTGAAAAAGTGGGAAAGATACTAGCTAAATATTTAGACAAATCAAATGAATTAGAAACAATAATTGAGTTAATTGATAAGTATAATAAACTTCATAAAAATGCTCATACTTTTAAAAATATAACAGAAGAAATAAAAAATATTAAGGAAGTAGAAATGATGATTGCGTTAGATATTAACTCATTATACCCATCTGCAAAGGCGGATCTAAATTCAGAATATCCTAGAGCAGAAACATCAAGAGTATTTAAAAGAAAAACAGAAGAAAAAGATTTTCTTGATAAATTTAACAATCAGACCAAAAACTGGTATATTTAAAGTGGTGTATGAATATCCAGATAATATGTTTTTCACCCCAATATTCTGTAGGGATGAAGTAAATAAAACAGAGGTTTTGAGAAGTAGAACAGGAAGATGTTGTGATACTCTAACATCGGTAGATATTCAAGAAATTGTTAGATGTGGAGGAAAAATAATTTATGTATTTGATGAATTAGTTTATGAAGAAAACTTCGCAATTAACCCAATTAGAGAATATGTTTATGAGTTATATGATCTTAAGAAGAAATTCAAAGAGGAGAAAAATAAGGTTGGTTATGCATTGGTAAAGTTATTATTAAATTCTCCAAATGGGAAAAATGGTTCAGAAGGATATATTAACAAAAAGTCATTTATGGACTGAAGAAATATTAAGAAAAACTATACTGATAATATAAAATATGAAAAAATAAAACACAATCAATATTACATTGAAGAGAATATTGGAGATGAATTACCAAAACAATTAATGCCTTCGCATTTCGGAACCTTTATTCTGTCTCACTCTAAAAGATTAATGAATGATGTTATTCTAGAGATAGATGGATTTAAAGAACCTCATATGTATTACACTGACTGCGATAGTATTTATGTTAAAGAAAATGTTGTTAAAATATTAAAAGAAAAGAAGTTTTTAGATGATGTGGAATGAGGTAAACTATCCATTGATTTAGATAACAGTGCAAGAATACTCTATTGATTGTTTTCAGCGACCAAAGTTAAAATAGTCTACGTTATTGATAATGAAGGGAGTATTTTAACAAAATAAACATTTAAAGGTTTTCAGAAAGATGTATTAAAACCAACAGATTTCATTAAAATGTTTAACAAGGAAGAAATTGAAACTAAGATGAATAAACAATGGAAAAAAGAATTTGGTAAAGGTATATTCATTCCAGATGACAATGATAAACAAATTAAAATGTTCTCTGCAAACATTAACTTAGTGAAGCGGAAGGCACCTGATGAGAATTATATAATGCAACCACACAATTCTAAAGAGATTAATTACGACATGATTGAAAGGAATAATATTAATTTAAATGATTTATATATTCATGAAAAAATAAATGAATATAATGGTGATGAGGAATGTTAAACAAAATGAATGTCTACTGAACAATTCTATTTGATACAATAACTGCATATGCGTTTAAATCATTGACACTCTTATTAAAATTCGTGTTCACAGTATGGAAGATACTTTCATCAACTAAATCAGAATAATCTATATCTTCATAATGACTCATAATTTCTAAATCAATATCCATTTTTTAAAGTTTATTTATTGTATAATTTCCATTTTACTTCCCTCACTTTGAAATTGCATAATGCGATCAGAAACAATTTTAGCATGTGCTTTCAAATTTTGTTCTGTTGTTTTATCAAAAATTATCTGAGCTGTAATATCAGTAATACCATCCTTAATATCAGCAGATTGATTACTAACATCAATAACATATAAAGGATAATAATCTCTATAATCAAACGGATTAATATTTGCGTCAGGATCTCTTCCAAAACACGTCTCTTTAAATGCAATTGCTTGATCAAATATTTCATTAAATGCATTATCTTCAAAATTAAGAAAATAATCTATCATGGTATATCATCTTGAATTTAACTCAACAAAAATATTTTTCACGTTAGTATGATAAAACATTGCATTATCAAAAAAACTCTTTGTCATGAATTTTATTTGATTGAAATCCAATTATAATAAATCTAGGTTTTTTGTGAGTTATCATTATTAGTTGGTAATCTCCAATCATATGACAATCCTTGAGGAATTGTTGCAGTATGACCGGTTTGTTTTTTATAAGCTGCTTTTTAAGTAACTTTATTTTTATTGCATTCATTAATTTTACTTTATATTCTAAACTAGGTGTAACATGTGGAACAACCCATGCTATTTTATTTAACTTTACCTTCCCACCTTTGGTCATAGTAAACCCTTCAATTGTTTCCTTATTTCCATCTTCATCAACTGTGTCTCCTTCTATTTAGGCTTTACATATTACTGCATCACGACTATCTTGTTTTCTAAATAATGATAACTCATGTTCAGATCCATACATTACCTTGGTATAAGTCTCACAAAATCCGAGAATATGTTTGAGTGGAATAGAAAAAGAAAAGCTACCCTTTTTAGCAGGCTTTTCAATAATATAATAATGCCTAATATTGAATCCAGATTTACTAAATTGCGATAATCCATCCCTATACCATAATTGATTTAAACCTCTTGATCTTTCAAAGTTTTCTGAATATTTTAATAATCCCATCATAGTCGTAATTCTCAAGGATAATTTAAATTTTCAATTTGTTGTCCACTCACTTTATAATTAATATTACTGAAAAGATACTTTATTGCATTATTAATTAATGTCACTTTATCTTCGTCTTTCTAAATACTTTCAACACCATCTTTATCTCTAACCACATGTCCTGCAATCTCTAAATAACTATTGGATATGTTTAAAAACGTATCCTGATTATTAATTTCAATTGTTATTTCATTATTTCCATCTAAATTAGAACTGCCTGGTGATGGTTTATATTTGTGAAGTTCATATGCTTCTATACTGTCATCAATAATAATTTGTTTACCAAGATTTAACATCTCCTTTTTTATAAGAATCATTTTCAAACAAACATTAATTCTTCATCAGTTATTTTTTCTGTTGTAAAAGCAATTCTATATATGTAATAAACTTCATGATAAATAATTATTTTATATAATCTAATATCACCAGTAACATTTAGTTTTACTTCTTCTGGGAAAGATTTCATTGCATAATCTGTCTTAGTCTTTTTAATTTTAATACTAAAATCTTTTTGTTTTACACATTTTTCAATCGATATATCTAATCCTTCTAGAATTGGTTTAGGTTTTTCTTTTTCATCAGGAAAATATGTCCACGGATATAAAATACAGAATCAACTGAAGGATCTTTTAATATTTTTCATCTGCTTGTAGTTTAGTATTGAATATTAAAACAGTTCTATGTGGTTGATCTTTATGTTTTTTATTTGCACCAATATAATATTTACCACCTTGTTTTGCTAATATCGTTGTTTCTTCATAGCCTTTTAATGGAATATAATTATCAATCATACTACCAGAATTAAATAGTTTTTTGAATAATATTATTTTCACTTTTATATGATATTGAATTATTCTCAACTTTAAAATTAATATCTCAATCATGTTTATTTTTAATTAGTTTCCATTTGTCTTTATGATAAACAATGTTTAAAGGAGTATCTTTTTTAACTTTACCTTCATTAAAAATGTTTTTATCTTCTGGTAAAGTAATTACCGTTCTTTTATAAACTCCTGTTTTATTTAATCTCATTCCATAAATATCTTTCTTATTTCCCTCTTTATTAAATCCATCATCATTCTCGAAATCATTTAAGTTTTCTCTATGACTATGAAATGGAATAATTATTTCATCATCATCCTCGGTATCTTCCATTAATCCAAATTTATTAACATTCATTTTATTAAAGAAAAAAATATATCATCAAATTTCATTCCTTTTGATATTTTAGCAAGAAATACCCACATACAACTTGATTAAAACTTTGTATTTTATAGAATTATATTTTATGGAACTTGTTTCTGAGTTAAGATAATTTTCTATTTCATCAAAATATTTCACATCGTAACTGTCATACTAATAAATATTATTATCATTTTTGTAATAACAAACCCAATGACTACCTCTTGAATCTTCGCTGCCAGCTAGATTAATTATTCCCCATTCTTTTTTATTCGGTTTAGATGGTAATTGGTTTCTTAGATATACATCTTTGAATTTTTTTATTTTCAAATCTTTAACCGCTTGTATAATATCATAATTTGATAAAGGTTTATTTTCTAGAATAATATTTTCTACTGAGATATATTTTACATTATCCATTTATTTAATGAATTTTTGTGTGGATAAAATGGAGTCAAAATATTGCTATAAATGTGAGGAGTATAAATTACCATTCGAATTTCATAATGATAAATCTAGAAAAGACGGAAAGAGTTGTATATGTAAACCATGTGGAAAAGAATATATGAAAAAATATACAGATAAAAGTCAAGAATATTATAAAAATAATAAAGAAAAAAAGGAAAGAATATTACAATGAATATTGTAAAGTAAATAAAAAAAAAATAGTAATAAGAGGTTGGAAAAAAATGGAATTAAATCAGAAGATTATCATGAAATATATAGCTTATTTAACAAAGCAACAAAACTGTTATCTATGTGATAGAGAATTTGGAAGCACTACAAACTGTATAAAATGCTTAGATCACGATCATTTATCAGGTTCTCCTCGTTCTATTTTTTGTAATATTTGCAATCGTAAACTTGCAAAAATAGATAATAATAGAATGAAAGTAATGTTGGAAATAACAAGATACCATAATAGAAAATAATCATATTAAAATGGAAATGATATACTGCATGAAATGTAGACAAAAACAGATACAAAAGATAAACATCAAGCTACAACTAAAAATAATAGAAATATGAGCAAAGGTAAATGTATTGTTTGTGAAACGAATACATGTAAATTTACTGGTAAAGAGGTTGCAGATACAATAATTAATAAAATGCCAGAGATACATAGTCCTGGTTATAATTTTCTAGGACCTTTTACTAAATTAAATTTAAGACTTGATTCTGATAATAATCCTTTACCAGGTTCAAAACCAAGAAATGGATTACATGAAATTGCAATGAATCGTGATATCTGTTATGATAAACATAAAAAGTTTAAAGATAAGAATAAAATATGTGATAAAAAATGTTGGATAATATGAACATGTTAAAACTAAAAAGTATTAATAAATGGTTGAATAAAAATATTTTCTCAAGGAGCAATTGGTTTAAAATATGTGAATGGACCTGGAGTCGATGGACAAAGTCCAGGCTTTGCCAAGGCTAAGTGACTAGGACAACCTCTAACTACAGAATTTAACGAACTTCATGAACCCATAATTAAGAAATTTAAAAAAGAAAAGTTGTTGTATATGGTGTTGATCAAATATGGGCAGCTGATCTTATAGATATGCAAAAATACTCAAAACAAAATAAACACTATAAATATCTGTTAACAGTTATAGATATATTTTGAAAATATACTTGGGCTATACCTTTAAAAACTAAAACAGGATTAGAAGTTGCTATTGCTTTTCAAATATTATTTACAGAAAGAAAACCTGGAAAGATTTGGGTTGATAAAGGAACTGAATTCTTCAATAAAATTATGAAAATTTTGCTTAAATTAGATAATGTAGAATTATGTACAATCCAAAACTAAAGCAAGTCCTCGGTTATTGAAAGATTTAACCGAACTCCTAAAGAAAAAATGTTTAAATATTTTACTGCTTACAATACTACTAAATATTATGATGTATTAGAATAATTAATTAACGAATATAATAATACATTTCATAATACAATTAAAATGACACGTACTGAAGGAAGTAAGAAAGGAAATGAAAAAGAAATATTTAATCGAGTATTTAAAGAAGAACCATGTGAAAGCGAGAAATCAAAATACAAAGTTGGTGATAATGTAAGAATAACAAAATATAAAAACACAATTATGAAAGGATATGAACAAAATTGGACTACAGAAATATTTAAGATCGATAGAATTATATATACAAATCCAATTACATATAAAATTAAAGACTTAAAAGGAGAAGATATTACTGGTTCTTTTTATGACAAAGAATTACAAAAAACAATTTTAAAAAATTTTAATTTTAAAAATAGATAACAATAAATTATATAATTTTATTAGTGATATCCTTAAAGATTGTATATCGAAAAGTAAAATATTTAAATTTTATGATGAACTTAATAGCTATGGCATTAATCCTTCTAACTTTATTATATCATCCATGAAAAAGAAATAAAAACAAACAGGCAAAAAATCCCTATTGAAGAATTGTGACAAAGATTATTTAGTAAAATTGAAAAAGTAGATACTCCTAGTCTAGAAATTAATAATACATCTGATATTGAAGAAGTACTTGATCTATGTGATAACACTGTGAATAAAATAATATGTGTAGATAAGAAAAATAAATTATATTATTATCATCTTGAAAAATATTTAGAATTATTAAAATTACTTTGTACTATTGATAATACTATTGATGAATATAATATGTTTATTGAGGAAAGATATAAAATAAAATTATCAACATTAATTAAATATATTAAGTTTTATAAACTATGTATGAAATATTCAGAATTATTACAATGTGATTTAGGGTTTGCAGAGATTATGAATAATGTACCTGAAATTGATGAAATGTATATAAATAAATCTTCCTCAGAAGAGTTAAAAGGATTTTACATAATTTTGTATTGGGACTGCGTGTTTAGCAAGAATTTGTTTAGATCTAGCATATAATGGTTTGTTTGGTGGAATTATTTTATCAATACATTTTTGTGATCCTCTATTACCTTCTTCAGTTAAGGCTTTTGTTGGTATTTTTTTTAGCAACATTGGTGGCAACTTCTTTTGCAACAGTGCTAGTAACTGCAGACATTAAAGAATCTATAATTCCTTCACCTTTAAAGCTTGCAGCATAATGCGTAGCACCTCCTTTAGAATAATAATGCGTAGCACCTCCTTTAGAATAATAATGTTGTAGCACCTCCTTTAGAATAATAATGCGTAGCACCTCCTTTAGAATAATAATGCGTAGCACCTCCTTTAGAATAATAATGCGTAGCACCTCCTTTAGAATAATAATATCCAATTACATTAGACCGTTTACTTTTTTCATAATAATACATTTTTAATAGTTTAATTTAATAATTTGCTTTATCATTACAAATTTTGAGTTGATTATTATCAATAATTTTCTTCTTACACAATGCTTTAATTATTTCTTTTAATTCTTGTTCTAATCCTGTATTACCAGCTTCTTTTTCTGATAATAGTAAATCTATTCTTTTGATTAATTCATCAGGATCACAAGGAATTATAATTGTATTAATTCCCTCACTAGAAATAGGTGTATATAATTCCTTTGCTACTCTACCTAAAATACTTTTCCATTTCTTCCCACCATTAGATTTTAATTTACCTGTTTCTGTATTTTAAGTACATTGGTTTCTTTCCTAATTTCTTTGTATTTATTATAATCACCTGAAGTAAAATCATCTGGTTCTTTTACCATTAGCAAATTCCACAATCCTTTAGTTCCTGTAAATGTTTTATCATTAATAATAATATCAAATATAAATATAAAATATAAAATATAAAATAATATCTTTAATTTCTTTATCACCTATATAAAACTTTCCATTATCTTTCTTTACACCATAATATGTTAAATCACTATCTTTTTTTCCTATGTATTTTCTAGGTAAATCGCATAGAACTCGTGTTTCATCAGATTCAATTGCAAGTCTAATACTAATTTTGTGTAAACATATTATTTTGAATAGCTAAAAGTTTATTTTGTTGATCTTGTTTTTCAATCAATGGTTGCAGTTGTTTTACAACTTTTTCCTTTTTATATTCCTCACCAATTTTTTCTGATATAAATCTATTTTTTAAATCCCTTGTTGTTTTTAAATATTCAGCAACTAATTCATCACGGTTCTTAGAAGTTACATTTTTTATGAAAGACATTTTAATTACATTATTTTTATTAAGCTTATTCATCATATCATTAATTGATTTTAACAAAGATTCTTTTAATTCATTTTTTTCCTTTTTGTTTGATATTTTCTTCTTCTAATTTATTATTCTTATTTCTTCGAATATCTTCTTTACAAAATTGATAATGAGTTTGTTCTTTTAAAATTAAATCAAATTCTTCATTTGAAATATGATTATTATTTAATGCTTTAGATAATAATGATTGAATAGTATTTAATTTATTTTGACTTAGATTATATATATCACGATGCTTTTGTTCTTTGATTTTAAACTTCTTAATTAATTTATTTGTAATAATACTCAATACACCTGCAATGGCAGACAGACCCCTAAAATAACTGATACTGCAATTAGAGCTTCTTTTGCTAAAGTTGAAAAACTTGCAACTCCGGATGCAGTAGAAACGGCATTTAATCCATAATTTGTATAATGTAAAGCATTATTTGCTTTCAAATATTTCTTACTTAAACTTCTTCTAATTTCACTATTTCTTTCTAACTCATTCTTAATATCTTTAATATGTTCTAATCTAATATTTGAAATATAGCTTACAGCATTATCATGTTTTATATCTCCATAAATATTATCATCGATAGGCGGGGCAGATGGTTCTTTAGATAAGCGAGGATATATCTTTTCGACTTCAATTTCATCCATTTTTATTATAGAAAAAATAAATACATTAAATTAAAATAGAATATTTAAAAAAGGAATATCTTTAATTAAATGTCATATAACACCACTCCTATCATATCTCTCATTACCACCGTTTCTTAAAAAGATGCCATCACCTTTTGTTTCTAATTCTGGAATTTGTTTTGGACTAAGATATAGCTCCGCACCATGATTTTTAATTTTTACAATATTTCCATTACGTTTTAAATATAATCCATTTCCTAATATCTTATTAACGCCGGTTGATGCTTACCTAGTCAAAAAGCACCAATATCTAATGTTTTTCCCACTGCAGGCAATATTGTTTTTGCTGCTGGAATTAAGAATTTCATCAAAGCACTAACAAATCCTCCTTCTACTCTATTTTTGTTATATTCTAATTGTGCTTTTGACAGTTTAATATTGACAGACTTTTGGTTATCAAATGCTTTAATAATTTTATTTGTGTTAAAGCATCACCATCAGAATCAACTTTAATAGTAACAGATTCTTTATTTTTCATAGCACGTTGAATTTTCTTTTTTCTGATTATTAGTTATCTGTATATTTTGTTTCACCTATTTTTATACAGTTATTTTCTAATATGAAATTTAAGATACTATTTTTTAAGATTTATATCATTTCCATCTTTGTCTTTTATCTTCACTTTAAAGTTTTTAAATTTATATTTAATTGGATGATAAATCAAAGCGTTAGGTTTTTCATTTACTTTACAACCTTGATGAAAAAAAATAAAATATTTTTGATTTCTCATCATTAAAATAATTATTTTCAATACAGTTGATATGAATGTTTATTGGGTTATTAAATGATAGGTCTATCTCTTTATCACTTGTATACACATCATTATCACTACCATATACTTTTGCTTCAAAACCTAAGATTTTTCCAATACTCTTTGAATGTGAAAATCTAACTTTCATATTTTTCCTAATCTTAATATAGTTTGATTATTTTTAATTCTAAAATTAACTATTATGACCTCTTCAATAAAAAAAGATTAGTTCTAGTGTAAACTTCACATGTGCTGTCAGTATAACGAAGTGGTCTATGTGTCCTTTCTAATCTCACTGGCTCATATTCATCAATAATTTTATTAAGCGATATTAAATCATAACAACCTTCATCGATCGTAATTATTTTCCATAAGAATATTCGATAACATTATTACTATTATTAATATTAAACAATTCATTTGCATTAAATTCCATTAATGAAATTTCACAATTATTACATTCAATCGGTGGTTCAAATGCTTTAATCATCAGGTATAACCGTATAACTTTCTTTTTTAAACCATTCAATATATTCTTGTCCATACTGCTATTATCCCTTAAAACATTCGTTATCTTTCTTTTGATTTCCTTTTGATTTTGTTCTAGTTTATCAATTATTCTATTTTCAAGTTCATTATTTTTTCTAGTTTTTCTAATAGCTTTTCCCCATATCATCTTTCGTTACTGAAATACTTTTTCCATCATAAGTCTCGTCATTATATAAACCAGTAAAACCAAATTTATTTGTTGACATTTTTTAGGTTTTTGTTGTAGATGAAATCTAATAGTAATTTCTTCTCCTCTAAAATCAAGTGGATTATTATTTGATCAGTTATTCTAACCTGGAAATCTCTTATATTTTTTAATGCTACAGGGAGATGAATTGGATTTGTTGGTTTTTGAATAATTTTATAACCTGGTGATACTTTCGGGAAAAATGAATAAATAACAGCTTTCCGAGTTCCATTAACTATTGAACCATTAATAATATTAATATGAATAACGATAGTATTAATTGCTAGAATATTTACTACATTTTCAGATTCGTGAATTCCTGGACCATAAACATATTTAGTAAAACCTAAAACTCTTTTAATACTACTATTATGAGAAACTCTAACAGTATATCCAGTTTTAATATCTAGCTCTGATTTTAATGTATTCAGATTTGGTTTTAATTTTCTATCAATTCTCTTTCTAGTGTTTCATTTAGACCGATAAATTCATTTGACCCCTTTGGAAAAGTAATAATTTTATTTTCGGAATTGCTTTAATATTCAATTATATTATTATGGGATGCTATATTTGGAAATGAATAATACGTCTCTAGATCCACCAATGCAATTCCATATTGTTTATTTTTATCCAATTGCAAAGGTGGGTTAAAAATAGTGTTAAATTCAGATTCATGCTTACTAACAATTATCTGATAATCTATCTTTGGAGATGTATTATTAATTACCTGTTTTAATTATTCATTATTTTGTTTTAATAATTCAGTATGTACGTTGAAAAATTCTTTATCTATTTTTAGGGATGTAAAAATTACTTAAATTATGTCGATATTTACCATTATTTATTGTAGATGAATTATCTATTACCAAATAATTATATGGTTGTGTCCAGTATATTTTACAGAGTGATTTAAATTCTTCAAAATCCATATCTTCAGAAGCATGATCTTGATAAATGTGTTGAATATTTTTATTATCTTGTTTAAATAAACATATAAAGTTGCTTTTTCTCTAATTATTTGACGTGGCAAATGAAAATAATTTTGTGATATATAAAAACAATCTACATTACTGTGTCTACCTCTAGTATAATAGTCATTACATGTGTTTTGTTTCTCTATTAATACATCATCAAATGTCATCAGGTTTTGCATCTGTTGATTTCGATTCTCTAGGATCAATTGTGTTATAAGAGTTTTCAAAGAATTCACATTTAATTGGATTTTCACTATTCATTCTTTCACCTATTTGTTTTATAAATTGATAGGACATATTTTGATCTTCTTTATTTCATTTTCAATATTGAACACATTAACAATTGATTCTTTATTTAGATTATTATCAAAACCACATTTCATTATTTTATATTTTGGTTGAAATAAACTTTTTCCATATACAATTAGGCTATTATAATCTAATAACTCTTTGTCTAACATCAGATTAAACAAAAGATTCATTTTTCCACATCCAGATTTTCCAACTATTAATCCTCTTATACTTTTTGGTAACATATTAGAGTGATTTCTCTTTATGTCTCTCCCCCATCAATATTCATTGCCATTTATTTAGGCATAAATTTAAGGAGAAAAAAATATGGACAATAGAAATAAAGACAATACAAACAATAGAACAGAAGTAGAAGAGGTGTTGGGAACCAATCATTTGTTTTATAAGTGACATCACTTCTTTGAGGGGATGAAGTTCAAAACAACCATCACTAACACTTAATGATTTCTGATTTTGATATTAGCAGAAAAATCAACTAAGTCCAAATGGTGGGCACCCTTTTGTCGATCCTCGAAGGAGCGTTGAATAGACTGGTGACGTAGGATTTCTTTTTCTGATTCTCGAAGGATCGCTGAATAGGTTGTGACGTTGAAATTCTTCTGTGCGATCATCGAAGGAGCATTGAATAGGTTGTGACGTTGAAATTCTTTTGTGCGATCCTCGAAGGAGCGTTGAATAGGTTGTGACGTTGAAATTCTTTTGTGCAATCCTCGAAGGAGCGTTGAATAGTTTGTGACGTTGAAATTCTTTTGTGCGATCCTCGAAGGAGCGTTGAATAGGTTGTGACGTTGAAATTCTTTTTTGTGCAATCCTCGAAGGAGCGTTGAATAGGTTGTGACGAAGGATTTCTTTTGTCAAATTCTCGAAGGATGGCTGAATGGGTTGTGACGTTAAAATTCTTTTGTCCGATCCTGGAAAGAGCGTTGAATAAGCTGTGACATCGGATTTCTTTTGTCCGATTCTCGAAGGATCGCTGAATGGGTTGTGACGTCGGATTTCTTTTGTTGAAGTTAATCTATTTCCACACCGAAATCTCATGAGGACAATTTTGGAATGCAATTTCAGGTTTTGAAATTAAAGTAAAGGCAGTTGATACAGATATTCTTAGCTTTTGTAGTTTAGTAAACTGCCTAAATATTGCGCTCAGCGAGCGTAATTTTCGCGTATATGATTCTGATAAATCTAATCTATCCCTTAAATATGCTTTATAACAACCAAAGTCTAAAATAGTGAGGACGCGTAATTTATCTAAATATTGACCATAGACTACAGCATGTTTAATTGTCTGTGAATTATGCCTATTTCTACTTTTGAGACAAGATAATAGTTTTTCTTGTATTTCATTTATTGTGTTCACATCAGAATCTAAATAATTATTTAATTCTGTTAATAACTCCTGCCCGTCTAAACTATTCAATGTATTCTTCTTAACTCCTACCTGTCCTGGTCTAAGCATCTTAATAATATATTCTTTTGGTTTAGAAGGCAACCGGTCCTCTTCTACGAATTTACGCGCCTTTGACCGACCATCATTTTGTAGGATATTTTCTAACTTTATGAAATAGCTAATCATAGATTTATAATACTTTTTTCTGCTTTTCTATTATCTGCATTTCCTTATCATTATCATTATCATAAACACGTAGTAAACATAACTCCATTTCAGCTATGTCTGGTGTCAAACCTGAACTTTCCACCGTGACCACAAGTACACGCACAATCTCTCTCAATATCCCAGTAGAAGTGATATGCTTTTATTTTTCCCGTCAAACTTACCAACAAAGGTTCTCATTGGCTCTCAATCATAGCGTGATCAGATATACGGTGTGGTAAACAAAATCGAAAAATGTTGAATCCTGACTACAAACATGATTTCATTGAATTCATCTATTGGTCCCTTCCTTATCCAATAACACATTACTCTGTTAATTAGTCTCTGCACGATAAAACAAAAAAAACGCGCTATTTAATATCGTTATTAATATTACCATCATATTCTGCTACTTAAACCAAAGGCTTCAATACTAAAACGCTCAATTCAGTGTTTTAAAAATAAAAGATAGTCAGGTGATGTGATGGGTGGATGAGTGAACGAATGAATGAATGAATAAAAATGGAGAGAGAGAGAAATGGGGGAATAAAACATTAGTTAATACTATCTAGTTGTGTAAGATAATAATAATAATAATAATAATAATAATAATAATAATAATAATAATAATAATAATAATAATAATAATAATAATAATAATAATAATAATAATAATAATAATAATAATAATAATGCAAAATTTATATAGCGCCCCTATCCATGAGAGTCATGCTCAGGTGCGCTTTACAAAGGCTAACACATACATCATATAGTAGCTTACATAATGTACTCAATATTTAAGATTACTATAAAATCAAGACATCTACATAGACGAAAAATTGTTACAATTAAGATGAACAGTACCTAAATGACGATATGTGCTAATTACAAGATGGCCCTATACACGTCTGTACACACACACACACACACATACATATATACACACACACACACACACACACACACACACATTGCAGGTGCCAACCTCACACCCCATGATAGGTCGAAAAGTCAGTTTTAAAAGTCTCCGTGTATAAAAATATAATAATAGTTAAAGAAGTCAAACTAAGAGATCAAAGAATAATTACATGCACACGACAGTGTTAAAGGTACCATACATCAATAAAACACCAAACCCTTAACACAAGTTTTAGAAAATGCCAATAAGTTAAATATTATGTGAGTCAAAAGCGAAGCGGAACAACTCTGTTTTAAGTGATTGTTTAAAAGAAGGAAGGGTTGTACAATTTCTCGTTTTAACTGACAAAGAATTCCATATAGCTGGGGCCGAAAAGGCGAAAGAACGTTCGAGAAATATAGTCTTAGGGACACTTCTTTTTTAGTTGCAAAGATTGTGATGATCTAAGCGGACGATTGGGGCGGTGAACTTTAAGGAGTTGTTTTAGATAGTCGGGGCAGTGTCATGAATGCAGTTGAAAGTGAGACATGCTATCTTATATATGATTCTCCCTCTACGGGAAGCCGATGAAGAGAGCACAAAACGGGAGTGATGTGTTCAGACTTTTTGGTCTTAGTTACAATTCTTGCTCCTTTATTTTGAAGTAATTGTAATCGATGAATAGACGTTTTTGGCAACCCATAAAGAAGAGAATTACAGTCATCAAGACGACTTGTGACAAGTGCACGGACAAACATTTTACATGTTTCTTGGTCTAACAGATTCCGGATACGAGAAATACTTTTAAGGACACAACGGATTGTTTAACAAACTTTGGTAATGTGAACATGCATGTGTAAAAATTCATCAAAGAAGAAACCGAGATTTTTTACGCTATGGCTGTTACATATAGTCGTATTGTTTATGACCAGCTCATTTAATATAATTTCCTTTCCTTTTTTTCTAAATGTTATCTATTCTGTCTTGTCATTGTTGAATTTCAGTTTATTTTCTGTCATCCAGGTCCTGATGTCTAACACACAGTTGATGATGGCTGTTTCTTTAGTTGTTATACGATTGTTCATGCTGAGGGGGTATAACGTTGCGTATCGTCAGCATAAAAATGATGATCAATGTTGTGGGATGCGATGATGTCACTGAGAGGTGTAGTGTATAGTGTAAAGAGAAACGGACCAAGGACTGATCCCTGTGGGACGCCAAATTGGATATTTGCTACTGATGAAGGACTGTCATTTATGATGACTCACTGGGTACGATCGGTAAGATAACTTACAAACCACTTCAGAGCCATGCCCGTGATGCCGAAACATTGTTGCATTCTAGCGAAGAGTGTTTTGTGGTCCACAGTATCGAAAGCCGCGCTCAGATCCAACAGTAGAAGTGCAACATTGTCATTGCATTGGAGCTGGTTGATTATGTCATTGTGGACACGGATTAACGCAGTTTCAGTACTGTGGCTTCGCCTGTATGCTGATTGAAAAAAGGGGGCACAGGTTGGAGCTCATGGTGTGGTTGGTAAGTCTTCGCACAATGAGTTTCTCAATGATCTTTGAAATGAAATTTAAGTTCGAGACGGGTCTGTAATTTTTCATCATCTCGTTGTCAAGATTCTTCTTTTTTAAAAGTGGAGTCACATGTGCTTCTTTGAAAACGGTGGGAAAATCCGCATTTTGGATGGAACAATTGGCGTTGGAGGTTATGGCTGGTGCAACCTCATTAATACAGGCTTTTAGAACCCACGTGGGAACCGCGTCCAATTTGCATTGTTTGTTTGCTGCATCATTGACGAGTTCAGTGATTTCCTCAACAGATGCGGGTAAAAAGTAGGAAAGTGTTGGTGGTGTTGTGATGAATTTCGTACCACTAGTTTTAATGGTGTCAGTGTCAGTCTTTTCGTCAAGATCCGATCGAATGGTGACAATTTTGTCAACGAAATATTTATTGAATATGTTAGCTAATTCTTCGTCATTTGCGTGTGATGGTAAGGAAGATGATTGGTGTTCGTGTTTCATGAATCTATTTATGATGTTAAAAAAGTTCTTTGCTATTGCCCTTGTGCTCAGCGATGTTGTCTCTGGTATATTTACGTTTGCATTCGTTTATCAGTCCATTTGTTTCGTTTTTTGCTTTGATATATAGTTCTCTGTGAATGACGAGCTTAGATTTCCGCCAAGTTTCTTCGGCTGCTCTTCTCTTTTGCTTTGAGATTAATATTTCATCACAAAACCATTTGATGTCCGGTCGTACTGTTACAACTTTTGTAATCAGGGGCATTTCTGTTAAGTATTTGGACCATAATTTTGTTAAATCGTGAAATTTTTGTTTCAACTGTCCTAGCTTCCTCGAGGTTCTTAGTTATCTCTGATTTGACAATATCACTTTTAAAACTTTCCATGTCCAATGATTTTTTTGTCCTATACGAAATCGACTTTTTTTTATGTATGGCCTTTTTCAGTTTAAAGTGAAATATTACGCTTTGATGGTCTGAGATGTGGTTGCTTTCTACATGTACATCTTGCAATTGGAATGGCTCATAACAAGGTCAAGTGTGTTTCCGGTTATATGTGTTGGTGATTTAACATGTTGGACCAGATTGCATGCCTCGATGCTATTTATGAAATTAAATGTATTCTTATCTGAATTATCATTGACATGGATGTTGAAATATCCAAGAATATATAGGTTATTTGTTTTAGCAGAAATATCGATGATGTGATCTTGAAATTCATTTATAAATTTGGTAATTGAGGCATTGTTTTTCTTGGATACCGGGGGGGGGGGCGATATATCAAAACGAATTTGTAATAACACTTATTGGTCTTCATATTACATTCAAGGACTTCGAATGTGGATGGTTGCATAGAGTTTATCAGTTCGATGTCCAATGCCGTTTTAAAAATCACCATTAGTCCACCACCTTATCTCCCATGGGGACGGTCCCGTTTAACAAAAGAGTAACCAGATGGTAACATATCATTCAAAATGCAGTCACTATCCTCTTTTAGCCAGGTTTCTGTTATGAAAAGTAAGTCTATGTCACAGTCAATTATGTATATATCATTGTCTTTCTCTTAATTAGCAGAACTCATAAGTATTTGTAGGAATTAGCTGTTACTAAACACTAATGAGATAACTAATTAATAAGATAATAATATGTAGATGTCTGTGTTATGATGTTGTTTCTAGGGGTGCGTTCCTACATATCTATTTATCTAGAAAATCCGCTTCGCGTGAGTGGGTTGTAAACTGGTTTTGGGTAGTAGACGTTACGACCGCTAAAGGTATGAACAAATATTTGTAGTAATTAACTATTGATGAACGGGGAATCGTGTACAAAGACTTGTCTCAGCCCGTTTCGTTAACGCCTGCATTATCTGCATGGATTGCTAACCCCCCCTCTCTCTCCTTCTCTATCACATACACACACACACATACACACACACACACACACACAATACACACTAACACACTCGCTTAAACTCTATACTACTATTATATATATAGGAAAATGCTTTTATATTTTAATTTTGATAATGATAATCAGATCGATAAGTTGGATTTCTATTTATAAACTCCTGATAGCATTGTTTATATTTTTCTTTACTATCTTGATAGTGTCTTTTTTTTTTAACCTCTTTATGAAATTCTTTACAAAATAATTTTACTTTCATTGGTTTTGTATAATTTTTTTAATTTGGTACACTTTTCCCACTCATTTTTATGAACAATATTTTTTTAATTTATTTATTTTTACTAAGGAATACTTTTCCTTAAATATTACCTCCTTATCTAAATTATTATCAAACTCACTTCATTATTTTGTATTTCGTTTGAAATTTTAAAAATCCCATAAAGAATTAATTTATCATAATTTAATAGATCAGGTTTTAACAATAGATGTAACATTAAGTTTATTTTTCTACACCCTGATTTACCAATAATTAAACCTCTGATTGATTTCGATAATATTGGTGAATTATTTCTAGTTGATTGCTCTTCCCAATCTAGATTAGTATCCATTGTAATCGAGGAAAATATTGTTATCGAAGCATTTTCATAGGTCTGAGGCTGAGCGAGATCTCCACTTAAGAATATTACTATAATAGGGTTTTAAGATACTCTGCGCAGGCTGGAGCGGAAGTATGGGGTTCATATAAAAAACCCGAAAAAACCGAAAAACTCTGAAGTGGTCTGTCCTCTCCCAAACCTCCTACTACTTATGTGGAAGCTCAAACCAGTAAATGTATCAATGCTTGCATTTGCTGATGTTTTAGTTTTGATAAATAATGAATTACATAAAAGAGGAATGAGAGTGAATGGAAGGAAAACCAATACAATGCTAGTAACTAGGGAAGCTAAAATACACAATCTTATATTGGGCAGGAGAATTTAAAACAAGTTAAAAGTAATAATTGCCTAGGAGTAATGCTTAAATCAGAGGGAAAACTAAGAGAAGAAATCAGCCAGAGAATCCAAAAGGTAAGTGCAGTATACAACCATCTAGGAAAGGTATTTGTAGCTGAACAAGAAATGTCAACAAAAACCAAAATGACACTATACAACACAGTTTATTGTCCTACCCTCCTCTATGGCAGCGAAACATGGACCTTAGACAGTAGAGAATACAGTAGAGTACAGACAGCTGAAATGAAATGTATAAGATGTGTCGTAGGGAAAACTAAAAGAGACAAAATCAGAAACACAACAATAAGAGATCAAACCAAAGCAGATGGCATAGAAACTAAGATAGAAATAAATCAACTGAGATGGTTTGGGCATGTAAATAAAATGAATGATAATAGAATAGCTAAATCAGTATACAGGGCTAAAGCCTTCTGTAAAAGACCAAAGGCAGACATCGGAGAAATTGGGAAGAAGATATAAAAGAGACATTGAAGCATAGAAATGTAACATTTTTGGAAGGAAACAGAAAATGTCAGGACAGGCATCCTGGAGAAAGATCGTCTCGGACATCTGAACCCATACACCGGAAGGTAGAATGGGAACTAATAAAGAAAGAAGAAAGAATTAATGCATGTCCTTGTTGTTCTGGGCATTATCCACCACTTCGTCCTTGTCTGGCTGGAAACTCATTGACTCCACAATTAGAATCCAGTGGAAATTCCTCCCAGGGTGCCACTTGACGAAATAACCAATCTCTTATCTGAAAGGTAGTCAGCCATGCATTACTGTCTATCCTTTCTATGTTATCTAGCTAATTCAACACTTTGGAAAAGATATATACATGTGTAATTTGATTTATAACATTTCTTTTTACTTAATTGTGTTTGATTTTGGACACCACATGATCTAGTTTTATATAAGCCTATTTATGTACGAAAGATTGAGTTCAAGATCATTTTGTCATAAGAGGTTGAAGAGCTGGTACTAAACAGCACAGTAACAACAATGTAATGTGTGTGTGTAACGTTTTTTTCTTTTCTTTTCGTAAAGGAGTCACATCGTGGTGTTACTTTAAAATATTATCAGTGACAACAATTTGTGTGTGTGTGTGTGTGTGTGTGTAACGTTTTTGTCTTTCTTTTCGTAAAGGAGTCACATCGTGGTGTTACTTTAAAATATTATCAGTAACAAACAACAACATTAAACTCCTCATTAGACTTGTGAGAGGTGTGTGTGTGTGTGTGTGTAACGTTTTTGTCTTTCTTTTCGTAAAGGAGTCACATCGTGGGTGTTACTTTAAAATATTGTCAGTCAAAACAACACTTGTGTGTGTGTGTAACGTTTTTTTCTTTCTTTTCGTAAAGGAGTCACATCGTGGTGTTACTTTAAAATATTGTCAGTGACAACAATTTGTGTTGTGTGTAACGATTTTTTTTTCTTTCTTTTCGTAAAGGAGTCACATCGTGGTGTTACATTTTAAAATATTGTCAGTAACAACAATTGTGTGTGTGTCTCTGTGTGTGTGTGTGTGTGTGTGTGTTTTTTTTTTTTTTTCTTTTCGTAAAGGAGTCACATCGTGGTGTTACTTTAAAATATTGTCAACTCACAGATGGTTGCTGCCAATTGTCCTAGTGAAACGGATCAAAGGTATGGATTTTTGTTGTTTCAGCCCACAAACCCATAACCATAGTTTTGGCAAGCAGGGGCGGATTTAACCCTAAACACCTAGATGGACACTTGAATAAACGATACTAAAAAGGAATAACAAATCAACGAATATTACGTCACAAGCAATTTCTTTTCCTTTATGTGTAGGGGAATTCAGCTCGTTTGTTCGTCAATGATGCAAATCGATTGATGTCTCTTTTATTTAAAACATTCATACTCGTAATTAAATCCTTGTAAACTGGCATTTACAACAATTAAAACATTTAGTCGATCCTGTCCTACAATGTTTTGGATATATGTTGTTATTCGTTTGTCATGTATATGACAGCATTGACCATATGTGTTGAACTACGTTGATATTTCTTAACCTTTTCTTTCAAATGTTTCACGTCTGCGCGACCACATTTTGACCAAATGCTATCGCCTCAAAATAATAAACAATTGAAGCAAAACAAGCACTTTTGTTTTCTACGCTTATAATACTAATAGTCAACCATTTGACAGTATCACATGTAGACGGGTTTCGAAAGCCGAAAACGCGATGTTTTGCAGTTGAGGTCCTAAATGCTGTCTTATAAATGGAAAAATCAAGTTAACTCAAATATGATCATCCTGGTAAGTATTTTTGGATAAGCTCACAATTATTGCCTCTAATAAAATAGATGACAATGTCTTTGTTGTCAAAATTCAGATTTGTTTGGATTGGTAAAATGACATCCGATCAATGAGAGCGTTTTTCTCAATCAGATTGGCGGTGCCTCTTTTTCCTATGTTTCTGGCGTCTAATGTGTATTTTAAAAAATTGCATAAACAAGGATAGCTATCTTTCTCTCTCTCTCTCTCTCTCTCTATGCTCCTCCGAAATTATTCTCTGATAGTGGATGGCAATATCGTTAGATGATATAAGGTGGATTAATAATGAGATCCGATCGATGATGAGCGTCATCAGATGGGCGGTGGTCTCACTCCAGACACGAAGAGGCCTTTAAACGCAGATTCATCAACAAACTGACAATTTAACCGACATCCTAGATCTGGGTCTCAGCGCCGTTCTAGAGTTCTGGACTTCTGTTGGGATCCTGAACTACACGAATGGCATCCGGACAAATATGCGCGCCCCACCGAGCGAGTCTGACAAGCTACAAAGTCGATCAGGGGATCCCAGCACACATCATCTTGTTTTCGTTGGTCACGAACGCAGTCGTTCGATTCCCCCCAGGTTATACATCCTCTGCATGCACCAGTAGCCAAATTAATTTATGGCTGTCTCCTTATCGGCGCGATCCCAGTCGACATCCCTTTAGTCATGTAGCGATCGGGGAACCAGTCGCTCGCGACCGACTGGAGGTGTGACTGATTTGAATGGAGAAATAGGTGTAGTCCCATGGTCACGAAACCAACTCGTTTGATTTAACTCGTTCGTTGACTTTTGATCAAATGCAGGAACAGTGATTATATTGAGAAATACTCAGCACCAAGTGCTGGCTGGTATATCTTTTGAGATGGGTTGATGGGTATGGGGATCGAATACGGTGAGCTTGCAAATTAAACCTTTGCACTCAAAAGTGTACAGCCGACAATAATCAACGCATATACGACTCCCTGCGGTGTGTCTTTATAGAGAGCATGGGCCCAAATCCTTCGTCTTCACTACCAGTAAGGGCGAAGCATATTCGATGACGAACTTTTCCTGATGATTCCAAGGTCTTCCATGTTAGTTTGCAGTTCAGATTTACAAATTATGTAACGCATCATTACGCATAGATGGCAAGATCTGTACGAATAAGATAGAGGCATCAGATTTGGCAGTGGTATCCATTCTACGCCAACCGGCACCTCCGAAGCAATCGATGCGATGCTCCGTAATGAGTTGTAATGACATCCGATCAATGATGAGCGCAATCAGATTGGCGGTGCCCTTCTTCTACATCACATCTGAAAATATACTTCTTATAGGCCGATATTGGAGATGTCAGATAAATCAAATACTTGCGTCATTCCTCCAGCAACAGGTTGTCATCAAACGAACTTAAGGTCTCGGTGAGATTCCGTTGTTGACCGCATGTTCCTAGATCAGTCGAGCTCCTGACTGTGCAGATGTTCCGCCGTCGAAATGGTTTTCGTGGTCCACTCAGCAGCCACGCCACCTCGATAGGTTGACAAATCACGATGTCCCGCTGGTCACGTCGTTGAAAGCTTTGCTCTGGAGAAATAGTTGTTATCCGGAAGGATCTGATGGGTATACAACGGGATGGCAAAAACGTTTGACGTGAAACATACTCCTCCGGATTCCGTCGTATCGTCGGTGCGGAACAGTCACCACCTCCATGAGTTTCATTGCAGGCATCTGAAAATATACTTCTGGAGTTCATCGCAGCCGAATTATCAATGCCAGTCGATGCTTGCAGATGTTGCCTCCGACTGCACCTGAGACGCTGTGTCGTTTGCCAATGCGTTTGACAAACGTTGCGCCTGTCACCACCTCCATATTTCTAGCACCCGTGTCTACGTTTCTGCATCCGTCTGAGAAATAAACGTTGTGCTTCAGCAAGTTTGTCTGAAATAAAGTGTGAAGTGTCTTTATCTTGTTCTGCATCTTCACCTTTTAGTCATTGCTCCCAACCACTGATACTACTTCAAAAGGACATTTCCACCGCAAACAGCAACTTATTTGTATCAGTTGGTAAAAAACAAGTACTTTGTCACCAGGGGTTAACTTTTCTCAGTTTTGCCTTTCAGTCGTAATACGTCTTTTGTTTTCCTTGCGCCTTCGTAAGCTCTTCTGAGCTAATTTCCATGTCTCTTCCAGGCGTTCTCTCAGTTTTAAAAAACATACTGATAACTTGACTTGACGTCTGGCTCCTCGATATCCTTTGTTCATTAGAGTACTTGTTCAAATATTGACAGATAAAGTTGGACCAGCTGTGTCTTTGCTTTCAAACTGTAAAGTCAAAATTGTGTAATAGGATTGAACACCCTCGACGTTGTTGTTTTTTTTTCTGAGGTGGTATTGATTTGATCTGATTTTACCCAAATCAGCATCCAAAATTGATCTCGGTGATTTAAGTAGGATATTTAGTTTTGGGGTGCCTTGTAAACAGCCATTGGACCTTTGACATGCACACCGTGCTATGATCTACACACGGGACCACCTGTTTGTCGAGCATCTCCTGACGGGACTAGATGTCGATCCACCTACCTAGACAAGGAGGGGGAGGGGGATAGTAACGCGTGGGGGGGGGATTGAGAAAATGTTTCAGCCGTCGGTGGGGCTTGAACCCACGACCTATTGGTTAAGAGGCCGACAGCTTGCCTCTGGACTGTCTCCCTCTAGGGGGAAGTGTGTATCTGTCATGTAGGTACGAGAACCCTTCCTTATCAAATTATAGGGTTTGATTATTATAGTATGTGCTTTGTTAAGCTGGGAAGGTGTTGTTGTCTCTAATGTGTATGAGAGTCATTTTATTGTCTCCGTTTTAGATGGAAAATACAAGAGATGGTTCCAAGAGTACTTTGACAAGCATGACTTTACTATCATCCACTACTGCCCTTATTTGTGGGAAAAGGTAAGCTAATGTTTTTTTACAAGATAATTACTTCGACAACCAGGCATTTTACAGCTACCTGCCTACTTACCTACTTAAGCGCCTATCGACCTACCCATATACCTGCCTACATACATGCATACATACATACATACATACATACATACATACATACATACATAGATACATACATACATACATACATACATACATACATACATACATACATACATACATACATACATACATACATACATACATACATACATACATACATACATACATACATACATACATACATACATACATACATACATACATACATACATACATACATAGATATATGGTCATTGACTTTAGATTAAAGAAATCCCCTGTGCGACTAGTCTTGATAAAAAGAATGAAGCAGTTGAACAAATTTCAAATTATAAATACTTAGTTGTAACAATTAACAACACTCTTATCTGGCAAAACCATGCTTCAAATGTTTATACGAAAATAAACAAGAGAATGTTCTTCCTACGTAAGTTGAATGCTTTTGAGATCGACAATATTTTGTTATATCTGTTTTATTGTGCAACGATCCAAAGTATAATTGATTTCTGCATTACTGGGGTGGGAATGTGAGACTGCAAGAGAAAGTATGTTTGAATAACATTATTTAAAAAGCAGGTAAAATATCCCAATGCACTTTCCCATCCTTTGATGAAATTCTATCTTACGGTTCAAGGAAAATTGAAGCCATTGTAACAGACTAGAACCACCCACTAACACCTCAAATCAAAACTTCCAAACGCTACAAAAGACCCGTTTATGTTTTGTGCCATAAAGAAAGATATAAAATGTCATTCTTACCATCATCTGTAAAATTATTATCACTGCCATCTCGAATTTCATTAACATCACTGCCTCTTTCGAATATTATTCATTGCAATGACTACGTTTACATATATTAGAAAAATGTTAATTCTTTGATGTTATGTTATGCATGTATTGATCTCTTAATGCTTTAATGTGTAAACTGTTTGTGTGTGAAAAATAATTTGTTTATGGTAGGGGTGTGTTGTATTTCATATTATTAGATCTATATTGAAGGTATTGTAACACCAAAACAATGTGCCACTTTTGGAAAATAAAGTTGTATCTTATCTTATACATACATACATACATGCATACATACATACATACATACATACATACATACATACATACATACATACATACATACATACATACATACATACATACATACATACATACATACATACATACATACATACATACATACATACATACATACATACATACATACATACATACATACATACATACATACATACATACATACATACATACATACATACATACATACATACATACATACATACATACATACATACATACATACATACATACATACATACATACATACATATCTACATATCATACATACATACATAGATGCCATCATTCATACATACATACGTACAGTCTTTATTAGTGGAGTTGTCACTTATTGTCATATTTCGCCTTTGACTTCACTCTGCTGTGGCTCCTTTTCGTATTATACATGCATGCATACATACATACATACATACATACATACATACATACATACATACATACATACATACATACATACATACACATACATACATACAGACAGACAGACAGACATACATACAGACATACATACAGACATACATACA
>JAXRKP010000049.1:190000-205000 GCA_037039925.1 Doris montereyensis
ACGTATAGTTCCTCAAGTGTTCATAAACAATCTATTGTTTCAGGGATGTACACGTTGTGTGAAGGTATACTTTTCTCATTGCTTTGATTCTCCTCAGATATCCACTTTTGGATGTCTCGAAAAACAGGACAGAAAATGTATCCTTGTAAGAATCATGCCAAATGACAATGTCTACTTGGCGGATGGACAACAATCTGTGACAGAGATAATGACATCACTGGATGCGTTCTTCAAAGAAATGGATTCTGAGCAGTCAATAGAGAATTACAATGGTTTGAAAATCTTTGTAAAGAAAACCTTGCTTGCAGTAAATCCTAAGGCTGCTGCAGGACCCGTGAACAATATGGACATTTATGAATCAACAACATATGATGAGCGGGAAAATGTGTATTCACAAGATACATATTTTTCAGGCTACAGTATGAACACACCAGTTGACCAGGTTTGATAATTTTATATAATGCTGATAGCCATAAGACAGACAAGTTGATACATTAACAATTTGAATAAAGGTAAAATTAATTACACCTAGCAGTAAGGATGATCTCATTGGAACATTATATATGTTATATAAGGTTTTGATAAAATTATATGTTACAAAATATATCCCTATTGAGAGGCATTATTGAAATTAAACGTCTGAGCTGGACTTAAAGGGATAGAAGTTGTGATATGAAACATTCAACATCAAGGATAATATATTAAGCTCCATATAATTCTAATACATTTAAAATATTTGTCTTGTGATGCTTTAATAATCAATCTGTGATAGATTTACCACTGATATATGAAAAGAGATGATGCCATAAAGTTATTGTGCAGTATACAATGAGATACATGGTTTTAGTCCATTGAGACATTATATATTTATACCTCCCATGTTTTGACATTGTCCTACATGTTAGATTTTCTCTTTAAATGATTTACTGTATTGGTTAACCTGATGTCACGTTTACAATTGTAGGATGGTACTGTTTTTCTTAACGTTTTCAAATTGAATAGTTGAAAAAATTAACAAAAATTGTGCTTTGTTTATGTGCATACTTCTCAAAAGTATGTTAGCATTTATAAAGAACTCAATAACTATAAAAAAAAAATAATTAAAAAATTAAAAAAACAAGACAGAAACAAAACAAAGTAAATTAAATTTTGATCGGATGAAAAAGCGATAAGAAAATCGCAGACATGAAGATGTTGTGTGCTACATTGCGAACAATTTGTGAGTTTGTTGGGGGAGGGGGGAGTAAGAGGAGGCACACAAAATTATGTCTAAATTTGGAAATGGAGAATAAAACTGTAATCATGTCTTTCCTTATCTTTTTTTTTCTTTTCAGTATGATGACGCTGAGACTGAAACACATAATGAACTCTCAACAAGATTTGAAGATGTTTGGTTTGTTTGGATCAGCGGATAATATGAACGTATATGTTAGGCATCGCAGTGTTCAATTGAGTGCTGACAGAAACTTTGAATGTAAGATTCCCATTGAAATCATTTGCCCCTTGTTTATTTCAGAGTATATTTTATTTCTCGGAATGTTCACTTAACAAACTCTCTGAAGATTAATATGTGTTTGTATACATCAACATAATGTGTACATGCATTGATATATGAGAACTTCGATTTAAAAATTGCAATATTATGTACTTACGAGTCAATGCCTATTTTGTATCTTCTTCCCACTTTCTCCGAGGCCTGCCTTTTTGGTCTTTTGCCTTGAGCTTTACCACTGTATAATGATTTAGCTATTCTATTGTCATTCATTCTGTTTACATGCCCAAACCATCTCAATTGATTTATTTCTATCTTAGTTTTATGCCATCTGCTTTGGTTTGATCTCTTATTGTCGTGTTTCTGATTTTGTCTCTTTTAGTTTTCCCTACTGCTTTCTGGGATATTTCATTTCAGCTGCCTGTACTCTACTGTCTAAGGTCTAGGTTTCGCTGCCATAGAGGAGAGTAGGACGATAAACTGTGTTGTATACTGCCCTTTTGGTTTTGTTGACAATTATTTGTTACCTACAAATGCTTTTCCTAGATGGTTGTATATTGCACTTGCCTTTTGGATTCTCTGGCTGATTTCTTCTCTTAGTTTTCCCTCTGAGTTAATCATTATTCCCTAGGCAATTGTAGTTTTGAACTTGTTCTAAATTCTGCCTGCTCAGTTTAAGGTTTGTGTTTTAGCTTCCTAGTTACTAGCATTGTATTGGTTTTCTTTGCACTTACTCTCTCTCTTTCCTCTTTATTTAGTTCATTATTCATAATGTTGATATTCGACTGAAGGTCCCTTTCTGATTTTCCAAACAGAAATAAATCATCGGCAAATGAAAGCATTGATACATTTACTGATTTTGAGCTTCCACATACCTACATTCATTTTCTTCATTTTTAAGGACGCCTTTGCCACTGAATCCATAAATGTGACAAACAAAAGAGAACTTAGGATACAACTCTGTCTTACTCCTATATCTATATCAAATTCTGCAGATGTTTCCAGCTACTCTCACTGTACATGTTGGTTTATTGTAAAAAAACTTTTAATGCTTTTTATTCCATTTTGCTCTACATTGTGTTCTTTTTTTTAAGGAATGCCATAGTTTGTCCACTCTTCACAGTGTCCAAATGCCTTTTTCTAAGTCTATAAAACACAGGTGCAAGTCAAAGTTTCTCTCAAGGAATTTTTCTATTATTTGTCTAATTGTAAATATGTGGTCTTGTACACTTCTTCCTTGTCTAAATACACTCTGATGTTCTTCAATCTGATCCTCCACTCATTTCCAGTATCCTGGCATACACTGTTCCTGGTACGCTAAGTAGTGATATCCCTCTATAGTTTAAACATTCCATAGTTGATCCTTTCTTGTATTGGTCTATCGTTCCCTTTTTCCAGAAGTCTGGCACCTGTTTGGACTTCCATGCTTGTTGGTATATTGCATGTGGTAGTTTGTCTGCCTCTCTCTCTCTCTCTTGGTTTTTAATCATTTCTGGATAAACTTGATTTGCTCCTGGGGCTTTTCCTAATTTCACTTCTCTTATAGCTGTTTTGATTTTTCCATTGATATATCTACATCTTCAGTTGTCTCCTCTGGATTACTTGATACTCTTACCTAATTGATCTTTACTCCTGGTTTCATATGTTCTGGAGGGATTATGTAATTGTTGAAAATACTTTCTCCATGCTTCCATGATTTGGCTGTCTTCTTTTCATTATTTCTCCTGTGGCATTCTTAATTTATCGTATTGGGCATGCTTTTGGTCTCTCTCGTGTTCATCATTGCCCCCAGAACAGCTTTTGGTTTCCTTTGATAAATTTCTTGAAATCTTTGTCCAAACTCTTCCCATTGTTTCAGTTTTTGCTTTCCTCACTTTCTCTTTGGCGACAGTTCTTTTATTCACGTAATCTATCCTGTCCCTGGTCTCTTTGTTTGCAAGTATTTCTTCCAGGCATTCTTCTTCTTTTGATCTTAGTCTTGACATTCCCATTCCACCATGCTGTTCTTTTCCTATATCCTTTAATTTGTTTTCTATCATAAACCTCTTCAGTACAACTGAGGAATGTTTCTTTATACATTTGCCACTTTTCTTTATTGTGCTATCATTCAGATCCATCTGCCTTTCACTGATAAATTTTTTTATCCTAGATTGTTATATCTGTTTCACTATTGGTTTATTTTAGTAGCTTTCTTCTCTTTCCTTTTGTGTTTGTTTTCTTCAGTCAGTAATCTCATTTTGGCAATCACTAAGTAGTGATGATCACTAAATATTTCTGCTCCTCTGTTTACTATTGCATCCATTGTACTGTAAAAAAGGGAGCTGCTAACTATTATGTAGTCTATGATTGATTTTTCACACCTGTCTTCATTTACTCTTGTATATTTGTAGATATATTTATGAGGGAAAAAGGTGTTTGCTATTTTTATATTATTATTTAGGCAAAAATCTATTAGTCTCTCTCCATGTGGAGAAGTTGTTGTCTCTCCTTCTTTACCTATTACTCCTCCTGATGTTTCTATATTGTTGCCTACTGTAGCGTTTAAATCTCCTAAACCATTAATTCCTGTTTGTGTTTAAGATTCTCTGCAGCTATTTGTAAATCGTTTTCAAAGATATCTTTTTCTTCTTTGGTGGCGTCTTCGTTTGGTCCATAAGCTATTAATAATTTAATTTCTCTTCCTTTTGGTTTAATAGTTACCTCTATAGCCGTGGGCTTATAAATTTCAAACTTTCTAGTAGCTTTTCATGCCTTGTATGCACTGCTGGTAGGCTTACTCCTGCTCTAGCTCTATCTTGGACATCTACTCTGACAAGATTAAATATGACTTGGTCTTATCTTTTCAATTCTTTGTCCTTTTTCTTTGTTCTATAATGGCCAAAATGTCTACTTTGAAAGTTTCCATTTCTTCCATTTCTTCAAGTAATTCTAACTCTTTTCCATTTATTGCCTAATATTCCATGTTCAAAAATCACAGTCTATGTTCTTTCCATTTTCGTCGTTGAAAGGTCAAGCCAGGTATATTACATTTATTTCTCTCAAGTAGTTTGGTTTTTGATAAGCAGGGATTAGCCCACTGTATCCCTAGGTAGGTGGTGGGGCTGCCACCTTGAGGTCCTCCCTACCAGGCCTTGTTATTTTCTGTCAGGGTTAACTCCCTTAGCCTTTGGTCATTCAAGACCAGCCTGCAAGGCAGCAGTTTGTTATTTTCTGTCAGGGTTACCTCCCTTACAACTGGTCAGCCAAGACCGACTTGCAAGGCAACAGGAGTTGGAGGGCGGGATCATCTACTCCCCGTACAAATGCTGACGTCTGTCATTCGTTCTGGCTTCATAATACTACTTTCGCTATTTAACATGCAAACCCTGAGTATTTCTTATGGGAATGAGAATATGTGTCAAAATTTCAAAGTATATAATACGCATGTGTGCATGAGGCTATAACAAAAGGTTGTGGAAAAAGCTGATTGAAAATCTAAAATTTGAGATTTTGTCTATCTGTAAAAGATTTTGCACACTAATATAGCATCTAAAAACAATTGTGAAAAGATAGTTCATGGCGCGTGCTTTAAGCTTTGTGTTATTGTCACGGGTTAAGCTTATCCAGTTGTCGTGATTGTACAAACGGACACCTTCATTGTTCCCCGTAGTTATGAAAGGCTGTCTTAATTTTCTTTTCTTATTGATTTTCAAGAAAACGACCTCAGATGCTTTCTTTGGTGAACACATTTGGAGTAAATTATGTTAAGTGAAGGAGTTATTTATCAAAAAGCCTCCCTCTAAAAATAGTTATATCATATAACATACTGCATCCCAATCGACAACAAGTTTCTTTCAGCTTTTCAAAAATGAAAAGTTAATCTAAATGGCAAAATCGGTGTTGCTATACCTGGCTGAATCATAAAGAGGACAAAGTAAAAGAAACTCATGCTTTGGTCATTTAAGTATCAATTTGTAACCCCAAACGAACCATGTCACAATGACCTTATTTCAAAGTTAGATAAAAACAGTCGTTCTGCCCATTGTCAGGGTTTTCTTAGCAGATCTTATATCTTACAAACAACATCTATCTTTTTTATTTCTTTAGTCATTTTAAAAATCAATACAGTGTTACAAACTAATGGTATGACTTGAATGACTAAAGACTAATGGTGAGTCATTCAGACAGAAAATAACAAGGCTTGGTAGGGGCTTCAAGTTGGCAGCCCAACATCTACCTAGGGTACAGTAAGTAATCCCTGCTTATCCTAAACCAAACCGATTTAGAGATATAAATGCAATATACCCGGATCGTGATTTTGGAACATGGAATGTTAGGGCAATAAATGGAAAAGAGTTAGAATCAGTTGAAGAAATGGAAAAATTCAAAGTAGATATTTTGGCCATTACAGAAACAAATAAAAAAGGACAAGGATTAGAAAATGTAGGACCGAATCATATTTTAATCTTCTCAGGAGTAGATGTCAAAAATAGAGCTAGAAAGAAGTAGGTCTCCTATTGCATAAAAGGCATGAAAGGCTACTAGAATAATTGGAAATGTATAAGCCCATGGCTATTAAGGTAAATATTAAACTAGAAGGACAAGATATTAAATTACTAAAAGCTTATGGACCAAACATGTTGAAGACGCAAATAAAGAAGAAAAAGATATCTTCGAAAACGATTTACAAATGCTGCAGAGAATCTTAAATCCAAAGGAACTAATGCTTTTAGGAGATTTAACCGTTAGGGTAGGCAACAATGTAAAAACATCAGGAGAAGTAATAGGTAAAGAAAGAGAGACAACAACTTTTCCAAATAGGAGAGAGACTAATAGATTTTTGCCTAAAGAATAACATGAAAAAAGCCAACACATTTTTCCTCATAAAGATATCCACAAATATTCGGGACTAAATGAAGACAGGTGTGAAAAGTCAATCATAAGACTACATAATAGTTATCAGTCCTTTTTACAGTACATTGGATGCAAGAGTAAACAGATAAGCAGAAATATTTAATGATCATCACTTAGTGATTGCCAAAATGAGATTACTGACTGAATATAACAAACAGAAAATGACAAGAGAAGAAAGTTACTAAACTCAAAAAGAGGAGCTAAATAAACCAATTAGTAAAACATATATACCAATCTAGGATAAAAAGATTTATCAGTGAAAGACAGATGGATCTAAATGATAGAACAATAGAAGAAAAGTGGCAGATTTATAAAGAAACACTCCTCAGTTGTATTGAAGAGGTCTGTTGTAGGCAACAAATTAAAGGAGATAGGAAAAGAACAGCATGTTGGAATGAGAATGTCAAAACTAAGATCAAAGAAAGAAGGATGCTTGGAAGAAATACTTGCAAACAAAGAGACCAGAGGGTAGGATAGATTACGTGAATAAAAGACCTATCACCAAGAGGAAGTTAGGAAAGCAAAACAGGAACAATGGGAAGAGTTTGGACAAAGACTTCAAGAAAGCTATCAAGGAAATGAAAAGCTGTTCGATGGGGGAAGGGGGGGGCAATGAAGAGCATGAGAAAGACCAAAGCAAGCCCAATACGACTAATTAAGAATGCCAAAGGAGAAATAATGAAAGAAGACAGCATTGTGAAATCATGGAAACATGGATAAGCATTTTCACCAATTACATAATCTCTCCAGAACGTATGAAACAAGGAGTAAAGATCAATTAGTAAGAGTAACAAGTAATCCAGAGGAGACAGTTGAAGATGTAGATATATCAATGGAAGAAATCAAACAGCTATAAGAAAAGTGAAATTAGGAAAAGCCCCAGGAGCAGATCAAGTTTATCCAGAAATGATTAAAAACCAAGGGAGAGAGGCAGACAAACTACTACATGCAATATGCCAACAAGCATGGAAAGTCCAAACAGGTCTATATTGCCAGACGACTGGAAAAAGGGAACACTAGTACCAATACATAAGAAAGGATCAACTATGGAATGCTCAAACTATAGAGGGATATCACTACTTAGCGTTCCAGGAAAAGTGTATGCCAGGATACTGAAAATGAGACTAAGGAAAAGAGTAGAGAATCAGATTGAAGAGCATCAGAGTGGATTTAGACCAGGAAGAAGTGTACAAGACCACATATTTACAATTAGACAAATAATAGAAAATTCCTTAGAGAGAAACATTGAGCTGCACCTGTGTTTTAGTGACTTAGAAAAGGCATTTGACACTGTGAGGAGGGACGAACTATGGCATTCCTTAAAAGAACACAATATAGAGCAAGATTAATAAAAGCCATTAAAAGTTTTTACAATAAACCAACATGTACAGTGAGAGTAGCTGGAAATGTATCTGTAGAATTTGATGTAGATATAGGTGTAAGACAGGGGTTGTATTTCCTAAATCCTCTTTTGTTTATCACATTTATGGATTCAAGTCGCAAAGGCATCCTCAAAAATGAAGAAAATGAAGGTAGGTATGTGGAAGCTCAAACCAGCAAATGTATCAATGCTTTCATTTGCCGATGATTTAGTTGTGTTTGGAAAATCAGAAAGTGACCTACAATCAAATATCAACATAATGAACAAAGAACTAAATAAAGAGGAATGAGAGTAAATGCAAAGAAAACTAAAACAATGCTAGTAACTAGGGAAGCTAAAACACAAAATCTTAAGTGGGCAGGGAGAATTTAGAACAAGTTCACAACTACAACAATTACTCTAGGAATGTATTAACTCAGAAAGGAAAACTAAAAGAAGAAATCAGGAACAAAGATTGCCTGTCTTAATCCAAAGATGAAACCAGAATTTGACCTTTAAATATATATCCATCTATGAAAGGTATTTGTACGTAAGCAAAAATTGTCATACAAAAACCAAAATGGTAGTATACAACACAGCATTAAATTATAGCTAAGTTTCATGAACAGAATCACAACCAGCATTATTCTTCCAGATCTATTTGGGGGGTGAAAAAGGTGGGTTGGACTCTTAGACATTACCGGCAGTGGAATACAGTAGAGATCCACACGAGTCTCCTGCTGCCTTGCAGATCGGTCTTGAATGGAAATATTTAACTAGAGTAGTAGGGAAAACTACCCAGAGTACAAGCAATCCTGCTTGTCAAAACCAAACTGATTCAGAAAGTAAATATTATATGCCTGGCTCGACCTTTCAATGACGAACATTGATACGAACACGGCCTGTCGTTTTGGAACATGGAATGTAAGGGCAATAAATGGAAAGAGTTAGAATTATGAAGAAATGCATTTCAAAGTAGACATGTTGGCCGTTACAAAAACAAGAAAAAAGGACAAGGAATAGAAAATGTAGAACAAATCAATAACGCCTTCTCGGGAGTACGCGTAAAGAATAGAGCTATAACAGAATTAGGTCTCCTAATGCATAAAAAGGCATAAAGCTACTAAGTTTGGAAATTTATAAGCCCACGGCTATTGAAGTGATATAAACCAAAGGGAAGGCCAGTATGGCGTTATGGACCAAACGAAAGACGCCACTAAAAGAAGAAAGATATATTCAGAAACGATTTACAAATGGCCCCAAGAATCTTAAACACACACAGGAAGTCATGGTTTTAGGAGATTTAAACGCTAGAGTAGGCAACAATATAGAAACGTCAGAGATAATAGGTGAAGAAGGAGAAACAACAACTTATCCAAATGGAGAGAGACTAATAGATGTTTGCCTAAAGAATAACATGAAAATAACAAACACCTTTTTCCTCATAAACATATCCACAAATTTGCAAGAGTAAATGAAGACAGGTGTCAAAGAAGTCAATGATAGGCTACTCATGATAGTTGTATCCTTTTTTATTACATTGGACAAAGTAAACAGAAAGAAAATTAAATCATCAGAAGTAAGAAGAAGAAGACGAAGGAAGACGAAGTGAACAAAGCTACTAAACTCAAAATAGAGGAACTAAATAAACCAATAGAAGAGATATACCAATCTAGGATAACAAAAGATTTGTCAGTGAAAAGCAGATGGATCTGATATACAATAGAAGAAAAAGAGGCAAAGACAAAAGAAGAACAATCAGTTGCTCTGAAGAAGAAGAAAACAAATTAAAAGAGAATGGAAAAGAACATCATTGTGGAATGAGGATGTCAGAACTAAGATCAAGGAGATGCCTGGGAGAAATGCTTAAGAAAGAGAGAAGGATAGGATAGATTACGTGAATAAAAGAACTAAGAAGAAGAAGGAAAGCAAAACAGGAACAATGGGAAGAGTTTAGAAGACTTCAAGAAGATCAAAAGAAATCAAAGCTGTTCTGTGGGGCAAGAAGAGCATGAAAGACCAAAGCATGCTAAAGTAAAATTAAAGAATGACAAATGAGAAATAATGAGAAGTAGACATCCACATCATGGAAACGTGGAGGAGGAGGAGGTAAACATCAATTAGGAGTAAGGAGGAGGAGGAGGAGGATCTCAATGGAAGAAATCCAAAACAGCTATAAGAAAAGAAAAGGAAAAACTCAGGAGCAGAATTTATCCAGAAATGATTAAAAACCAAGGAGAGAGGCAGACAAGCTACTACATGCAATATGCCAACAAGAAGAAGTCCAAACAGATGCGGAACAACTGGAAGAACAGTCGTACCAATACATAAACTATGCAATGCCCAAACTATAGAGGGGGACTTAGAAGAAAAGTGAAGGATATTGGAAAAGACTAAGGAAAGAGAAGATCAGATTGAGGGAGGAGTGGATTTAGACCAGGAAGAAGTGTACAAGACAGAACAATTAAACAAATAATAAAAACTTATTTCTTGAAAACATCGACTTCCAGTGACACTATGGGGGAAGGAGACTAGAAGAAGAATGTAGCAAAATGTAATAGAACGGTTTTTATTAAACCAACATTGCAGTGAGGAGAGAGAAGAAGGAGGAGGAAGAGAAGGAGAAGGAGAAGGAAGAAGGAGAAGAAGAAGTAAGAAGAGAAGAGAAGAAGAAGAAGAAGGAGAAGAAGAAGAGAAGAAGAAGAAGAAGAAGAAGAAGAAAGAAGAAGAAGAAGAAGAGAGAAGAAGAAGAAGAAGAAGAAGAGAGAAGAAGAAGAAGATGAGAAGAAGAAGAGAGAGAAAGAAGAGGAGAAGAAGAAGAAGAAGAAGAAGAAGAAGAAGAGAAGAAGAAGAAGAAGAAGAAGAAGAAGAGAAGAAGGAAGAAGAAAAGAAGAAGAAGAAGAAGAAGAAGAAGAAAAGAAGAAGAAGAAGAAAAAAGAAGAGAGAAGAAGAAGAAGAAGAAGAACGAAGAAGAAAGAAGAAGAAGGAAGAGCAAGATGAAGAGAAGAAGAAGAAGAAGAAGAAGAAGAAGAAGAAGAAGAAGAAGAAGAAGAAGAAGAAGAAGAAGAAGAAGAAGAAGAAAGAAGAGAAGAAGAAGAGAAGAAGAAGAAGAGAAGAAGAAGAAGAAGAAGAGAAGAAGAAGAAGAAGAAGAAGAAGAAGAAGAAGAGAAGAAGAAGAAGAAGAAGAAGAAGAAGAAGAAGAAGAAGAAGAAGGAAGAGAGAAGAAGAAGAAGAAGAAGAAGAAGAAGAAGAAGAAGAAGAAAAAGAGAAGAAGAAGAGAAGAAGAAGAAGAAGAAGAAGAAGAAGAAGAAAGAAGAAGAAGAAGAAGAAGAAGAAGAGAAGGAAGAAGAAGAAGAAGAAGAAGAAGAGAAGAAGAAGAAGAAGAGAAGAAGAAGAAGAAGAAGAAGAAGAAGAAGAAGAGAAGAAGAAGAAGAAGAAGAAGAAGAAGAAGAAGAAGAAGAAGAAGAGAAGAAGAAGAAGAAGAAGAAGAAGAAGAAGAAGAAGAAGAAGAAGAAGAAGAAGAAGAAGAAGAAGAAGAAGAAGAAGAGAGAAGAAGAAGAAGAGGAAGAAGAAGAAGAAGAAGAAGAGAGTTTTTCTCTCACTTTAAACTAGACTGTTTAGATCTGTTTTATTCCCATACTTCTTATTGTCTTTGAATTCTCATTTTCAGCTTCTTCCAACGTTATATAAGGAGAGGAAAATATTGGAGCTGTCAAGCATTGCCTCATGCAAATGGACCACATTACGTGAAAAAGCATTAATTCTCTTAGAATTCATGTTGTGGCAAAATGGTGATGATGTATATTCAGGAATCATGGATGTGCATACATTGGTAGATATATCTTGAAATTTTTACCTTTTACAAATAAAACTGTTCAAATATTGATTTTTGAGTAAGATTGACATTAAATTATAGATTTAAGGTTCGTGAATTAATCCACAGCACAGCCAACATGCATTAACTAAACTATTTTAACTGTAAAAGCAGACAATGACAGGAATGGGTTACAAAAGTTGTTTGTATATAATCTACCATTAAATATTAATTTTGAAACCCTTTAGAACGCTTTACAAGAGTTAAGGTCAAACAGCGAGGCAAGAGTATGCTGAAAGTGAAGGAAACGACATATAATAATATTAAAATACCATAGGAATAAAGACAAGACAAATACAAGGAGTAGACAGAAAAAAAATCCTAGCCATCAAGCTGGGTTGGTAACATGCTTTCTTTTGATGAGGTGATGGGTGCCGATGCAGAGTTCACGGGTTCAATCCCCGTGGTGGCCAAGATTTTTCTGTCTAACCCTTGTTCCTATGGGGCTTGAATATAATTTAATGTCATTTCCTTCACTCGAAGCGACTTTGCGATACTCACATCCCTAGAAAAAGACCCATCGTTATCCACAGGCAAATCGGCGCCAAGAAATGGTTGAAGGGTGGCAGGATTCAAACCTAATGAAGAGGAGCTGGTTCATGTCGGAGACTGTGAGAAGGAGCGAGGAAGTGGGTCTGTCAAACATGCCCTCCGCCATGGAGATATATTATGCAATTCCCATTGTTCTCCTTCGGGCTGTGCCCGAGCCTAAAGGATTTGCCCGCATTTGAAGGACAAATCAGCGCACAAAGGGGTTACATCCCTTGATGCTGAAGACGTTGTCTTGTGAATCGATCGAGATATACCCACGCGAGGCCATCAGAGCTTATACGGACGACTCATGTTTGGACACCGTCCGTGCGGACTATGGCGTGCTCGTTGAGTACCCGACATGTGACAGAGAGAGAGAGAGAGAGAGAGAGTTATGGGTTCAAGAGAGAGAGACATGTTGACAGAGAGAGAGAGAGAGAGAGAGAGAGAGAGAGAGAGAGAGAGAGAGAGAGAGAGAGAGAGAGAGAGAGAGAGAGAGAGAGAGAGAGAGAGAGAGAGAGAGAGAGAGAGAGAGAGAGAGAGAGAGAGAGAGGGAGAGAGAGAGAGAGAGAGGGAGAGAGAGAGAGAGAGAGAGGGAGAGAGAGAGAGAGAGAGAGAGAGAGAAGAGAGAGAGAGAGAGAGAGAGAGAGAGAGAGAGCTGCGGGTACCGCTTGAACTACGATGCTGAGACGATCACCCTTTCCGTGGTACTCATTAGGGTAGCTGACTGGTTTGAGGTATCCCTGATACATCTTTCCCAAGGGATGCCTAGTCCAAAAGCGTTATTCGTCTTCTGGGGCGCAAAGTCGGCTCTCAATCCTTCGGGAACTAGCACACGGCCATGGAAGACCCTATTCCCAGCTCAGTGGCTAGAGTTCTGAGCAGTCTAAGGGAATGATTCGGCAGGACTGTAATTCTCCAATGGATACCTTGTCACTGTGAGATCTCCGGCAACAAAGCGGTCAACGGTCTCGCAAACCGCGGCGGTTTGCAAAAAGAAAGACAAGCCGGTGTACCCAAGGCTGACAGGGGTTGACAATTTGCACCGTGAAATGTCGCGCGACAGGCGTTGAGAGATACAGCCATCAAGGAATGTATCGGTTAACCGATTAATGCCCAGGCCTGTGAAGACTGACGAGTAGAGATCATTGCCCCGGTAGGATCAGAAAATGATCTGTGGGCTACGAATTGGCCATGCAGCTGTCAGCGCTCATCTGAACAGGATAAACCCTCAATGCGACCCCATCTGCTGTTGGTGCAGTGCCCATCAGTAGTTCGTCGAGCACCTCATAGTAGAGTGCCCGCGTCTGTGGAGAGAGAGAGGAGGTGGCTCCCCAGGGAACCAAATTTAGAGACCCCCTATACAGTGAAGGTGGATAGCTGAAAAGAACAGCAGCCTTCTTCTGCTTCGCCTGTATGAGTGAAGAAAGACGTTGACTGCAAGTTTCACCACGCTGCCAAAGGTTTTCTCGCGGCTGGTATTTCGCATGCTTTCCGATGATGATGATTGATTTAATCATGGTCATAGCCTTTCTTTGTGAATTAACGTTTGCCATCTGCTTACTACCACAGTATGTCTTCCAACACGATTTTTCGATTTCCCAAGGGTGTGTGCTTAGACCGCCACTACAATACTTTATCTACAGCCTTGTGACACATGTGTCATGTTTTTTTTCTTTGAGAAAATAAAAGAAATGTTTATCTTTATATATAAAACCTTTAAGTGACAACATCTGCCTTTAGCTCAAGCTAAATAATATTCATCTCTGTCTTGTTTCCGTCTCTTGCGGCAATAAGAAATTGCAAGCATGGAAATAGAAAATGATCTCTCTATACCTAAATCTTGTTTTTTGATGATTCTTATCAATACTAGTTTCAAAACTGAATTTTATGCAAGAAACGACTTTACAGAATGGATAATTGATTCTTAAAGAGGCCTTTAAGTTTTTAGGATTTATTTTTGCTTTAAATCATTCTATCGACAGATAAGTGTCTGCGACCCTTTATTTAAAACATTACAGAAGTTGAGAGAGGAAAACGTAAAGACGAAAAAGCAAAGAATATAGTGTTGATAGAACATATAATCCAAATCACTCTCATGCTGTTCAGCAACATCATTGCATCTCAATGGAAAAATCAACAAACAACTTTGAAAGCTGAAAGTTTCTTGAAGAGTAAAAGGTAGGCCGTTATACAGTGGTGTTTATTTAAAATAATATATGCATGTTGTTATTTAATTTCCCTTTTAGGTTTCTCACCCATTCACTGGTCCATTGACCAGAAATGGGGCCGTTGTGCCGATAGATGCGCCATCCTCCTCCAACCATGCCGATCATGTGTCAGGGCATGGGGTCCTTTGTCTGCCTCCTGTTCTTGTATAATTGTTTTAGAAAGGCAATCAGCTCTTGTTACATGGCTTCATCATTTCAGCTTCCTCTTTGCGATGGTAGTGAGGACGTTTTTCGTAGTGGTCTGTGGCTTGTTTTATGCTCCTGGCTACTTCTTCGTTGATGGTCAAATGCAGGTACGTGATGCCTATGAGTCTTCTGTAGCATCTCTTCTCCACTGCTTGAATCTTTCAATGCAAGTCGACTGTTAATATCCAGGACTCAGAAGCTTACAAGAATAGAGACAAGATCAGTGCATATAGTAACTTCAGTTATGTCTTCAGATTTATATTTTTGTCCTTCCAGATAACCTTTGAGCTTGGCCACGGCTTGTTGCACGTGCAGCCCTTAATATCAGTTCTGTTCTTGATCCCTTTTCACTGATAATCAAGTCCCGATATTTGAAGTGGCTCACGGTTTGGAGTTGCTGTCCGCTCATTGAGATTTTCTTTGTGCGTGTTCT
>JAXRKP010000049.1:207500-277500 GCA_037039925.1 Doris montereyensis
TATTGTTATTATTGTTATTATTGTTATTGTTCTTATAATTAGTATTATTAGAAGACGGATAAGGAGGAAGATGATTATGATAATGATAATGATGATGATGATGATGATTGTGATTTTGTACGTATTTTATCAGTAATGATCAACATACTATTTACAAGAAGAATGCAAATACATTATTAAAGATCAAATGACTTATGATAGACTAGTAGATAGAACTACTTAATATGACAACTGTAAAAGGAAAATAGAAATCATGCTTATCTTGGATGATAAGAAATGTAAAAAGAAAAAAAGAGTATATGGAATTACTGCTTTCTGGTCAACTGATTCTTTTTGGTCATCTTCATCCCATTTGATCAAAGATTCTAGGATCCTTGTATATATACATACAAAGTAATGGTTAATGGCCTTACATTAAGTTCATTGAATTTTTACACAGAGTTTGCACATGTATATATTCTTGTAATATTATATCTTAAGGACAATCTTCAGAAAATTGTCATGAACTGCTTTGTAAAACTTATCATTCAATTACCTTGTCAATTTAGTAGGTTTCCAATTGAAAATTATAAGCATATCAAAATTGACTAAGCCATGAAACGATGATCTGTTTTTTTTCTTTTGTATTCACTGTTTTACTAGCGATGAACTTTCTAGTTCATCTAATAAAGATGACAAGTTGAGCGAAATTTTGAAGACATTTTTAATCTTACCTGCTGAAGAGAATTACACTGGAGTTTGGAACACAGCGACCAAGTTTCTAACTAATTTTGAGGATCATTCATCAAAATACTCTCCCAGAAAAGCTTCTGAAAGAACCTCCTTGTGTGCAGTTTATTGTTGTTTATGAACTTCTGAAAGGTATCATAGATATTTACCTTATTTTTCCTTTCATCAGTAGGCTACATCTATTGAAACCTCATAATGATAACTCCTAAAAACATTTGTCATACACTCCTCTATGATAATATTTTATAGCCATGAGTATATGTTTTTCTCTTTGATTTATATATGTGTATATGTTAACGTTTCCTCCCTCCCTCTCTTTATTCAATTTACATGTTTAGTATGATGGGGCTTTTACTGTTTTCTAGTTTAATGCAGAAACTCGCCTTTTCGTTGTCAGTTTGCAATTTGGCCAGTTTAATAAGATAAGATAAAGTGAAATGAATTTGTATTCGTCCTTAATTAATAATAGTAATAATAATAATAAAAATATTAATAATAATAATAATAATAATAATAATAATAATAATAATAATAATAATAATAATAATACTAATGATGATGATGATGATGATGATGATGATGATGATGATGATAATAATGATAATAAAAAATACTACTATTACTACTACTACTACTACTACTACTACTACTACTACTACTACTACTACTACTACTACTACTACTACTACTACTACTACTACTACTACTACCACTATCACTACTACTACTACTACTACTATTACTACTACTACTACTACTACTACTACTACTACTACTGATGATGATGATGATGATGATAATGATGATAATAATAACAATAAATAGTCCTTGTATAGCGCTCAACCCTAATTTACATCAATTTCAGTCAGAAAAAGAAAGAAAGAAATATTTAAAATGAAGAATATGGTATATTTCACCCAGTAATTTTTATATGATCTAAAGCGTTAATAATTTATCACATAAACACGTTGGTGAAGAAGAAATAAGATTTATTCTTTATTATATAAACTGACATATAGAATTTAAATCCTCTTATTTTTACCTTTATCAACATTTTTTTTACTAAGTACAAGCTGGCTGCAAATTCTGCCCCATGGTTTGTGAAAAGATTATATGGAACAACACATGATATTTGTAAGTAACGATAATGCAGAATTTACATTCAAATGGTTATATAGGAGCTCAATGATGATATTTACATGATGAAGACAAAAGTTAACTATAATTTTCTGAGTATCTTTTTTCTTTACAGGTATTTGACCTTAATGGGAATTCACTAAATTTTGTGAAAGAATATATAAAATCTTCAAAGAGTGGAAAAGGTCTCCTGAGAGGACAAGTCCACCATTCACATCTTGTATGACAATGCTGTTTCGAGGCCTTACCCTCTTTCTCAGCTACGGCACCCGTATGTTTCCTATTGTGTTGTGTTGAAAATTGTATATAATGGGAATACAAGTAGAAATGATGAAGATGTAGAATGAAAAATCATGTTTAAAATCATCATTAATGAAATCATGTCAGTAACGACATTTTAGCACTACAAAATATTACAGCTTGTATTTTTTGATACTCACTGACAAAAATTGAGCAAACAATATAAGTGCGACGTTTCCTATGAGATGATACTCACAACAATGCTTTTTAACAATGGGAAAAAATATAGCCTACAAATTCTCTCATATCTCCTGATGTAAGCAATATCTCAGATTGTAATATCAATATTATCTTTACGTTCTATGACTTTAGTTTTGTAAAATTGTCAAACCAATTTCTGAAAAAAGTTGCCTTAGCTGAAGAATGTTTTTATACTTCCTTATGAACAGGTAAATGTGAGCACATGGAAGTGAAGCATCTATGTGATCAATCAATGCATCTTATTCAGGTGGCAGCCGAAGGCAATCTTAAAAATGAGGTAGATCAGAGATTCACATTTTCAATGCAGTTTATGTTGTTCATACTCTGTGTTTTATTGCCTTGACATAAGATTTTGGGTAATTAATTCTGTTCAGTTGAATTTATTGTTATCTCTGCTCATATCAGATTGTCTTCTTGTTTTCTTCATGAATATGGAATTTGGGTCGCTTGAGCTCTGAACGAGCCATGAAACAGCAATCGTCAACATTTACTTGCCTTCAAAGCTGAAAATATCAAACAAATCAGTGGTGACAAAGATTGTTTGTAATTTTAATATACATTGACAAAGATACCTTTAGCAATGTAACTGTCATAGATTTTTTGAGTGCATAATATCAATAACAACACAATAGAAGACACTGTATGGTGTAGCCAATCCAAGGGATTTTATTACACTTGTGCTTCCCTTTACGTCTGTCATTGATTTTTTTAAACTTCATCCACAACGAAGCTGATCTTGGAAAAGAATTGTTCCAGTTGGGATTCAAACCCTGGATCGGACAGATTCCTATTCCATTGCTTTAACCATTACTCCACGATGACTGCTTATTATTATTAAAACAGAAGATAAAAAGAGAATAGTTCAGTAGCCTGTATTTTTGTTTTCATTCACTTTGCCTCATTTCTGTGACCGTCTGTTGGGCTTTGATTAATCACAGTTTTGTTCCAGATATCAAGTGAGCTCCTCCTCAAATGATTATCTCTTTCTATGTGCCATATTTGTTATAGATAGGCTCCATCAATCATGTCAGCCATTCTTCTCTATTATCCATCATTTTTCCTTTTTTTCTCTTTTTTTTCTTGCCCTTTTAGCTCCAATTGGACAGCGTATTCCATTCTAAGCATTATAAGACTAGCTTTCTGGACCGTAGTATCAATATGTACCTATTTTGCTTTCACTCTTATTTCTGTCTGAGACCATAGGATAGGACAGATTACGTGGATAAAAGAAATATCACCAAAGAGGAAATGAGGAAAGCAACTCAGAATTGAAGGGAAGAGTTGAGACAAAGGCTTCAAGAAAGCTATCAAGGAAATCAAAAGCTGTACTGGTGAGCAATGAAGATCATGAGAAAGACCAAAACATGCCCAATTAGACAAGTTAAGATGCTGAAGGAGAATAAATAATGAAGGAAGATACTGAAAGCATGGAAACAGGGAAACGTATTTTCAGCAACGACATAATAACTCCAGAACACAAGAAACAATAAATAAAGATTCAACTAGTAAGAATAATAAGTAATCCAGATGTGACAGCTAAAGATATAGATATCTCAATGGAAGAAATCCAACAGCTATACAAAAAAGCTATTGTAGGAAAGGCCCCAGAATCAGAACACGTTTATCTGGAAAGCATTAAAAACCAAGGGAGAGATGCAGACAAACTACTACATGCAATATGGCAACAATCATAGAGGTTAAAACAGGTGCCAGATGACTGGAAAAAAGGAACAATAGTACCGATACACGAAAAAGGATCAACTATGGAATGATCAAATTATAGATGAATATCACTACTAAACGTACCAGGAAAAGTTTATGCCAGGGTATTAGAAATGAGAGAGGAAAATAGTACAGGATCAGATTGAAGAACATAAGAGCGGATTCAGTCCAGGAAGAAGTGTACAAGACCGCGTGTTTACAATCAGACAAATAATAGACATGTTCCTTGAAGGAAACATTGACTTGGACCTCTATTTTATTGACATAAAAAAGGAATTTGACACTACCAAGAGGTGTGCACTATGACATAAAAGTCTTTACAATAAACCATCATGTGCAGTGGGAGTAGCTGGAAACTTATCTAAAGAATTTGATGTAGATACAGGAGTTAGGAATATATCGGATAACAACAGAAATGATAAAAGCAAACATAGACAGCATCTAGAGAAATGAAAAAATAGGTTGACTTGATCTGGCAAGAAGAAAGAGTACCGGAAGAATGGAAGAAAGGACTGATATGCAAAATACCAAAGAAAGAAATTTACAGAACTGTTGAAACTGGAGAGTAGTCACGCTCCTGCCAATAACCGGCAAAGTGCTTGGAAGAATATTGATCAATAGAAATAGAATCCAAGCAGCTCCCAGTTGAGAGAGATTTGAAGGAAGGAAATGGAGATAGATTGGTCATATAATGAGAAGACCAAGATCCAACATAGCCTTACAAAGCGTGAAATGAAATCCAGAAGGGAAAAGATCTAGACGGGGACCAAGAATAACCTGGAGGAGAGAGATCGAGACGGAGATGTCAAGATGGAGGAAAATCTGGGGAAAGTTGCAAACGTTGACACAGAACAGGGATGACTGGCGGCTCTTTGTTGATCGCCTGTGCTCCGCAGGGACCTGAGAGGCAAATTAGAGAAAAAGGAGAATCCATAGCGGAGTTGACGAGATATCACGAAAATGACAAGTTGGATTTTGAAAGGAAAGAGGTACTATTGAACAAATATGCATCCTGAGGAACATCCTAGATCAAACTAATGAATGGAACTCTACAATATACATCCACTTCATTGACTTCGAAAAGGCCTTTGACTCATCACATTGAAAGCTGATGGTTGATTATGAAGAAGTATGGAATACCACACAAACTGATCACAATCATCAGGACGCCCTATGATTGCGTTCAGTATTCAATAATTGATGACGGAGAGACAACAGAATGGTTACCTGTGATTACTTGGGTTAAACAAGGCTGCTGCATGTCAGGATTCCCATTTCCTTTAATCATAGATTGGATGATGAGTAAGACACTTCACCAAGAGAAGAGGACTGGTATTAGATGGAACTTCACCTCCATTCTAGAAGACCTTGATTTTGCTGACGACATTGTCCTGCTGTCATACAAACTAGACAACCTACAGAAGAAAACAGAACAGCTGGAAGAAAATACTAGAAAAGTAGAACTCAAACTGAATGCTCAGAACTATAAAGTGATGAAAGTAAATGCAAAAGGAATGAATCGATAAAAGTAGGGCAGGGCAACGTGTAGCAGAAGAAGTAGCCTCCTTCACGTATCTAGGAGCCAATATTACCTAACATGGAGGAGGCACTATTGACATGAAGAAGAGACTAGCCCCTAGCCAACGCAGCTTTCTGAAAACTCTCCAAGGAAATGTTTGCCACAAACATCGTTAGAAGAACCAACGCAACTTTATTTAAAACCTTGGTTCTGTCAGTACTGCTGTATGGATGTGAAACGTGGAAGCTAACAAAAGGGGAGGAGAATAGACTCAACACCTTCCAAACAAAATGTTTGCGGCGAATCTTCAAGATAAGATGGCAACAATACGTTTCCAGGTTTAATTACCATAGAGGAGAGTAGGACAATAAACTGTGTTGTATACTCCCATTTCGGATTTTGTTGGTAATTCTTATTTACCTATAAACGTCTTTCCTAGATGGTTATATATATTGTCATTGCCTTTTAGATTCTCTAGCTGATTACTTTTCTCAGTTTCCACTCTGAGTTAATCATTATTCCTAGGTACTTCATCTTCTTCTTCATAATAACTGACAAACTCGATTTTTGCGTATTACTGTCAATGCCCATTTATTTTGATTTAACCCAAAATATTAATCCAATTTTGGTTTTCAAAGTGATGTGTTTAATTCTGTTTTTAAAGTCTTCAGTACTATTTCTGTTGGCAGTCCATTCCACAGCTTTAATGCACTAGGATAAAATGAGGGAAAAATCAATGTTTGAAAATCAAACCATGTATCTTTGACAGCATGATCTGGTTGCTCTTGAGTTAAGTTGAAGCTGATCTAATGGAATAAACAGTTGGCCATTTATAGTCTTAAAAGAAAAGAAAAATATTTCTGGCTCTACGTTCTTCTTAAGGTATCCATTGCAATTGGTTCATGTTAGTTTTGGTATTGCCTTTAGTGTATGTATAATTATTAGTTACCTTCTCAATTTCTTGCATGCAAGTATGTTGGTGTGGGTTCCAGACACAGCTACCATTATCTAAGACTGGTTTTATGAAAGCCTTGAAGCACTTCTCGTTTACATTTTGAGGACAGTTGTAAGGGTTTCTTCTAAGGAATGCCAAAAGGTCATTTGCTTTTCTGCATAGTTGTTCTTTCCATTGCAATTTAGTGTCTATTGTAACTCCTACGTAATTTGCAATCTTGGTTATTTTTAGTTTTTGGTTATGTATGTAATAATCTGAGTTCACTATTGTTACATGTTTTTGCATGTTTTTAGTACCTGACATTTATCTGGATGGAACTCCATTTTTCACTTTCTCTCCCATTCTTGCAGTGTATTTAGGTCCTTTTGTAATATTTTGCAATCCTCCATCTTATTTATTTTTCTATACAATAGACAGTCATCAAAAAAAAATCTTAGTTTGGTACCTGGTGAGAGGTTTCGGTTAATATCGTTGATATAATATATTAAAAGAATAAAGGACCTAAGGCATGTTCCTGGGGAACACCTGAAAGCACTGGGTTTTTGGGATTATATTTAATATCTTCAACAATTACGTTTTGAGCGTGTTCCAAAAGAAACAATTTGATCCATTCAAGAAAAGAAGTATGAATACGTGAAATTTCAGGTAATTGTAAATTTGAACTTCTTCTAATTTCTCCCTGCCCAATTAAAGATTTTGTGTTTTAGTTTCCCTCATTATTAGCATTTTTTGTTTTCTTTGCATTTGCTTTCAGTCCTCTTTTATTTAGTTCAGTATTCAGCATATTGATAGTATATTGAAAAGTCACTTTCTGATTTTCCAAACAGAGCTAAATCATCAGCATATGAAAGCATTGATAGATTTACTGGTTTGACATCCCGCACACCTTCATTCACTTTCTTCATTTTTGCGGATCCTTTTGCAACTGAATCCATAAATGTGATAAACAAAAGAGGACTTAGATTACAGTCCTGTCTTACTCCTATATCTACATCAAATTCTTCAAATACATTTTCAGCTACTCTCACTGCACATGTTGGTTTATTGTATAAACGTGTTATAGCTTTTATCAAACATTGTTCTACATTATAGTCTTTTAAAGAATACCATAGTCTATCCCTCCTCACAGTGTCAAATGCTTTTTCGAAGTGAATAAAATTGAGGTACAAGTCAATGTTTCTATCTTCTCAGGAAATATTTCTACTTTTTTCCTTAGTCTTATTTCTTATAATATCATGGCATAGATGTTTCTGGTACGCTTAGTAGTGATACCCCTCTATAGTTTAAGCATAGATCTACCATAGTTGATCTAGTCTTGTTTGTTGGTACTATTGTTCCCTTTTTCCAGTAATCTGGCACCTGTTTTGACTTCCACGCTTGTTGACATATTTCGTGCAGTAGTTTGTCTGCCTCCCTCTCGTGGCTTTTAATCTTTTCTGGATATATGTGATCTGATTATGGAGGCTTTACCTACCTTATCTTTTTGTATAGCTATTTGGACTTCTTTCATTGAGATATCTACATCTTCAGCTGTCTCATCTGGATTATTTGTTATTCTTATTTGTTGATCTGTACTCCTTGTTTCATATGTTCTGGAGTTATTATGTAATTGCTGAAAATACATTCTCCGTGTTTCAAAAATTAATTGTCTGTTTTCTTTCCTTATTTCCCTTTTCACATTCTTAATGTGTCTAATCGGGCATGCTTTAGTCTTTTCTGGTGCTCTCCATTGCTCCCCAGGACAGCTATTTTGATTTCCTTGAGGTGTTTGTCTAAACTCTTTCCCTTGTTCCAGTTTTGCTTGCCCCACTTCCTCTTTGGCAATACATATAGTTCTTTTACTTACATGATATAATCTATCCTCTGGCCTCTTTGTTTGCAAGTATTTCTTCCAGGCATCCTTCTTGTTTTTATTTTTAATCTTAGTTTTGATATTTTCATTCTATCGTGATGCTGTTTTCCTACCTCCTTCAGTTTGTTTCCTACCACAGACCTCTGGAGCACAACTGATGAGTTTTTCTTTAATACAGTTGCTACTTTTTTTTATTGTGCTAACATTCAGATCAATCTGCCTTTCATTGATAAATCTTGTTATCTTAGATTGGTATATCTTTTTTACCTCTGGTTTATTTAGTTCTTCTATTTTGAGTTAAGTAGCTTTCTTCTGTTTCTTTTTTCAGTCAGTAATCTCATTTTTGCAGTCACTAGGTGATGATCACTAAATATTTCAGCTCCTCTATTAACTCTTGCATCTATTGTGCTGTGAAAAAAGGAACTGTTAGCTATTATGTCGTCTATAATTTATTTTTCACTTCTGTTTTCATAGTCCATGTTCATTTTCAGGTTCATCTTCGAAAGATCAAACTCAGGAGTATACTTAGAGACAACATCCATCCTCTTTTTCCCATACCCAAAACAAGTAGTAGAAGCGGCTTATAAATTTAAAATCCCGCACTAAGAGATATTTTAGATCTTTTCTTCCATGTGCCATACGAAAGTTTGACAATATCTTACTTTGAAAGCACAATGGTGTTTTCATCACAATGTTTAAGAAATGGAAAGTGATGGATGGTGAATGAATGATTTATGATAAGTTGATGATTTTATATTTTGTTATTATTAGTTGTTATTTTTTTTAATGTATACTGTTTCACCACACTATCGATTTACTCACCTTTGCATCTTTATATATTTCTCCTAAAATCTATACATTTAATGATTAACTTAAGTTACATTTGTTCTTGATTTAAATACATTCATGTATTCTTTTATTTTTCAAACGGAAATAGTGATAACACAAGTATAATTTCCTTTTTTTTAAACGATCAATAAAGATGATTGAATTAAATTAAAAGTTCAGTCTGGATGTCCCCATTTAATTCTCTGAATCAGTTTCTTTTGGATAAGCAGGTGATTAACCCACTGTACCCTAAAATAAGACAAGATTTAGACCATCGTGACGAGGACTCTGATTCTGATATTGAACCGTTCATGGAGAATCATGATCGCTTTCTTTTTACTATTTTTAGAGATGTATCCCCCTCAGAAGTCTCAAATTTAATTCTGTCATCCCCATCAAAACCATGTCTCCTTGACCCAATTCCCACAAATAGTCTCTTTAAATGTCTCAACTGCATAGCTCCATTCATTACAAACATTGATCATTCTCTTAAGACAGGCATTGCCCTTGACTGTTTCAAATCGGCCATCGTAAGTCCACTTCTCAAAAAACATAAACTTGATAGAAGAATTGAACAATTACCGGCCAGTTTCTAACCTTCCTTTTGTTTCTAAAATTTTAGAAAAGTAGTACATGAACTCAAGTAATTGAAGGAGCAATTACATTTGAACAATCTCATCGAGACATTTCAATCAGAATATCAGGCTAATCATAGCACTGAAAATGCCTTTTTTGAAATTGTCAGTGATATAATAATTATTTGTTTCATGTGATAATAGAAATATTGCTGTTCTCACACTCTTAGACTTGTTTGCTGCCTTTGACATAGTCGATTATACTATTTTGTTTGATCGGTTGTCGGTCAAATTTGGCATTACGGGCACTGTTCTGGTTTGGTTTGAATCATATTCTTACAGGTAGAATTCAATCTCTCTCCGTCAACGAAAATATGTCTGAAAAATTCCCTTTAAAGTAGGGTGTCCCTTAAGGTTCTGTTCTCGGCCTAATTTTGTACACTTTGTATACTCTTCTTTTGAGTCGCATGTATGCAGATGATATTCAGCTTTACAAAGATGTGTTTCTAGAACAAATTGACTCACTCAAAATGGACATTGAAAAGTGGTCTATCTATCAATTCATGGTGACAAAAAATAACTCAGGTTCTTTTATCTTCGACCGACTCAAAATTGAAAAGGATAAAATCTTAAATCCATTACTATTGCTGACGTAAGCCTTTTCTTCTCAAATTTGTCACAAAGCTTTGGAGTCTTTCTTTACAGCACACTTTCAATGGACCACCAAATAGAGCTTACTGTTAGAATAATTTACATTCAGCTGTGCAGGATTTCCACATGAAATCTAAGCTCTCACAAGAACCTATAAAAACGCTTGTGTCTTTAGTTCTGTCCCAAATGGACTATTGCAACTCTCTTTTCTGCAGATCTCATAGATGCGAGGATAAATTCAAAAGGGTACAAAATTGTATGGAAATGCTGGTTCTTGGGAAGACCAGATTCGACAGTTGTCCCTGAGATTTGCTGAAAGTCCTTCACTGGCTTCCAGTAAGGATAAGAATTGATTACAAGTACAAGATTTGTCTCTCTTGTTACCCAATCCCTGTAGTCTGCTGCCCCAATCTACATTCAAAATCTGCTCTTCCCACATCAACCATCTTGTGCGTTAAGATCTCAAGATTAACAATTATTAACAAGTTCCGGTTTAGTTACCGAGCAGGACAGACGTGGGTTAGCGAGCTCTCTCCCTTTTTATGATTTCAAATTTATTTTGTGGTTGAACGACATCAATATTCCAGTTAGCGGACTTCCGACGATGCTGGAATGTCTTATCAACAGCATTTTTAGAGAATCTCACCTCTCCTCCTTCAAAGTAGCTGGAAATAAAGAGCGCACTACTCGTCCTTCGATTTGATGGCATGGAGATGAGTGTGTCGACGGGTCATCATTCAACTCCTGCCATCTTCAGACGGAAATCGCCGAGCCAAATAAGACGAGACAACTTTAGAAAACAACAACATCATACAAGAGTAGCAATGAAGACAGCAACAACATCTACGAACACGGATTTTATTGAAAATAAAAGAAATTGAAAGTGCTGACATTCTACAAGCAAACAACAACGATACAGAGTCAACCTAGAGTAACGATAGAGCTATCCATTCCTTCAGTGTGTCAGCCGTAACATCGCCCCTTGACGACACATCTACGAACACGGACTTTATTGAAAACAAAAAAGTGAAAATGCTGACATTCAACAAACAAACAACAGTACGGACTCAATCCAGAGTAACAACAGTGCTATCTATTCATTCAGTGTGTCAACCGTAACATCGCCCCTTGACGACACGTCTATGGTTGGAAATGCAATCAGTGAATCAAACGACCTAGACGACACGGCGACAGATACGAAACACAGCAAGAAGATAGATCTACACATTTCTGACACATCTATCACGTCAGACAGTGAGACGGAATATGACAAAGAAAAAGTCTAGCACAAGTGAGGAAAAACTCATCCATGGAAAACCAAAAAGGTGGTACCAGTAATCACACACGTTTTTCTGACATGGTAAAGCAACTTCACTGTGATAAAATAAGCGTCCATATCTTCAAAATCACGCAAGACACAGCAAGGCATATTACACAGCCAGATCGCAACAAGGATTTTTTAAAGCCCGTGTTAGACACATTTCAAACGACACATGCTATTGTTGCAGAGACTGATGATTTCATTATTGAGTATTGCGTTACCAATCAAAGGATAAGCAAATTCATCCTCAAGAACAACGAAGACAATAGCCCATATGCGAAAATGCGACAACGAGATCTGTTTAATTGGCAAGATCAGACGATCTTGATTATGGAGGACTGCGACTATGGAGACCACGTGCAGAATATTCTGACATTACTACCCCATCTTAAAAGTTTAATCTTCAAAACATTGAATCTATAATCTATAAAAAGCAAGACAGAGACAAAACAAGTTCTGGAAACCATGACTTTTATAACCAATAATATGTGTACCTTTTCAAGTTAACATTCTCTTAATAATGTTTTGTATTTCTCAGATAATTATTAATTTGCCATGGTTTGATTGCTGATTCGTCCTAATGGATGTCATTTTCTGTTTGCCCTTTATTTGCATATTTGTGAATGTATTCACTCAAAGCAAATTGACTTAGATAGGGATGCATTGATGATGTGTCAAGAATTATTGTATCCATTTTCACCATAAATACTTGCATATCTGAAATAATGCCTTCACATGATGTTTTCTTGAAATCTGAATAAAATGTAACACAAACGCGCAAAAAAAAACTTTTTGTTTTAATTAGAAAACAAAAACAAACAAAAAAAACACAAAAACAAAAACAGTTATTGACAATTCCTGAAACTCAATTGAAGCGTTTCGGAGATAGAAGTTTTGGTAAAATTGGACCACAAATATGGAATACTTTACCTCCATCGGTGATGCTTGCCACCAGTCTTGAAATCTTCAAAAAGCATGTATTATTAGGACACTTATACAAGTCCCTTTAACATGATACTTTTAACATTTCATACTATATTTGAAGTATTGTTCTGCCCTTGTAAAGTATCTAGAGCTTGTCTGCATTGAGGATCTTTTTTCAATCTTGGCTGTTTATATGTTCGATATTATTACTACTGTTTGTACTGTGGCACCTCATTGATGATTTGTTTATTTTTCTTTTCATATTCTGTAATTCGTATTGCATTCCTGTTTTGATATCTGTTATCATACCTTATCTGTGAATGATTCGTATATATTGTTATCTTAACAGCATCCGCATGAAACAAGGAGGATATATAACATGTTCTTATAAGATCTGTAATGATAATGTTCAAAGAGAATTTAATTGGTCATCTCAATAGACTATTGATATCGGTTTGAGCAATACACCATCACTGAAATCTGAGAGTAAGATAGACTTGTCAACAAATTGGACAGTGTTATCCATCTATTCAAATTCCAGTACTAGTCTCATTCACACAGACAATAAAAGCGATAAAAACAATAAGTCTCCCCTCATTCATCCTTATTGAATATTTGTTTGTTGTCTTCATATACAATAATAGTTCACCCCAATTTCCTTGAACGCCATTTAGTATTTGTATTGTATCTTCATCCTACAATAATGAGCTGCGCTTTAATTTTATTTCAATTTCAGATTGGGAGATCCCTGCTCTTGCTGTTTTTTAATTCCAAGGATTCCATTCGTCGTGGAATCATAGATATATTCAAGAGAAGGCAAAGTTATCAAAGAAAACTTAATGCTCTACAGTATCAATGCCATTGAGCAACTTCTGTTTCCATTTATAAAGGAATACATATAGATCTACCTAAAGCAAAGTCATTTGGAACAAAACTAAAGGTAAAGATAAAACATATCGATTTTCTAAGATTGAGCATGTAAAAAGCTGATGCAGCAAAACAGAAAATAAGTTAACATAATTTTAGAACTAAATAAAGCATACTTCTTAGACATCATTGGTCGATTTACAAAGAATGTAATGAAAGACTACTAGTAAACATAACAAATGACACCAAAATCAGACCTACTGTTTGCTGCTAAATGTTATAGTATGTTCAAAATCTTGCTGCTCAGAAACCTGTAACACATCCCAGTTTATATAGCATCAAGCTGGAACGGCTGCTGATCTGTTACACTCACAGGCTTTCCTTCCCAGCTGCAGCTAGTATCTATTTGCACCTGGATGAAGGGGACAATCTTAATGTAGTCTTCTGTCTGACATAAACAAAATTACCTACATCACTTTAAAATCAAACTTTTGATTAGCTGTAATTCAATTTAACATCATATACGCTGGCAGTTATACTCAGATATTGAGACAGTTTACCACTAGATTAATGACACCACTACTATATACAAGAATATCAAGTCGTTAACTTGTATTCCCGCATCCTTTCAATTCATACTTATGTTTTCCAGGACAAATTTATCACTGAATCACCTGATTGGTTGAGTTTTAAAATTGTTTTTGCTGAAAGACCTGCTCAAATGTTTGTCTACACCATTTCTGAGAAAGATCATATACGATACAACAAAACAACATTTGAAGAGCAAAAGGATTTAAAGTATACAGAAATGTTGCACTTGGCAAAACTGAGGCATGAAAACATAATTCAAATGTTTGCATATCAATATGCAGAAATGCCCCACTTTTACATCATTGAAGAGGGACAGCAGTTACAGGTTTGTTCCAATTTTGTTTTCCAAAGTAGCCAGCTTTATGAATTAAATAGGATATAGTATAGTTTATTGATCTTAAACAGAAATCACTTTTGACAGTTTCATGTTCAAAACAAAGATATTCAAAATATTACTCATGGAGCAATATTTCATGCTTGTTTAAATGAGGTAAAATGCGATTGGTGGTACTCAATTTTTTCCACTCCAGATCTTCCACGAAGATTGTGTAGATCAGATCATGAATTAAAAAAACGATTTGAAGTTGGTAACAATGTCTAAACATTTCATGTCAAAGGAAAATGTAGGCATTGATCCCAAGTCATTCAACTTTAAAAAAAAAGTTTAATAAAGTTACATATCTTATTATTACATGTACATTATTTTGATAGCGAATTGAATTAGTTTCAATTTCTTTGTCATGTATATTCACTGGACAATGAAACTGTGTTGCAAAAAAGTTTTTCATTACTGATGTCACCAGTAAATTTAATGTATGCCGTATGTGTCTCCACGTTCTTCTCCTAACCTTTCTACCAACACACTACCATTGCTTTTCTTTGCTGTCGTTTCCAAATGCTCAATTTGTGGTGCAATCAAACCATCGGATGCCAAGGATTAGTCAAAAACATCTGTTTGTGGACGTTTTGATTTTTGCATTTTATAAGTCATGAATTCTCAACTTCATAACCCCCACAAAAACACTCTCTAGACATTCCAGTAAAGGATCAGACTTTTTCTTTGAGTTCTCATGGCCTTTGACTTTAACAAATACTTGCATTACTCTATGCATGTCATAATAATAATTCCTTTATGGAATTTTAAAAAACTTTGCCAGTGCCTTCATTCCTGTCAACAATATTTCTTTGATAAATAAATAGTGTTTTTCTTCAGTTATTTAGAGCGATTACATCCTCGGTGGTAGCATTTATTCTCAGAGCTTTTATGTATATATTGAGTCAAGCGTTTTTAAATACCAAAAATACAGATTTGTTTTGGGTTTTTTTGTATTTTAGCTCAGATCTGAGAGAGTTGACCAATGTCATGTAGCTGGTTAAAGAGTGCTCATTGCATTTACTTTCTTTTGTCTTCTGTAATTTCCTTAAGTATCCAGTCAATCACCAGTAGGAAAATATGTTTGATAGCAAGTTTCCCTGGTTCACTCCTCACAACCAGTAGGAAAATATGCTTGATAGCAAGTTTCCCTGGTTCCTCCTCACAGCCAGTAGCCAGACATCACTTTGCAGATATTTTACCTTCATGCAGTTTTTGCATGAGATGTATAGTTTTTTGGTATGACATTATGGTCCAACAAACTTCGCAGTAGTCCACTATGTAGGCTATTGAATGCTTTCTCACAGCCTTAAAAGTGCAAGTATAAAAAAAGGTTTACACTCCAATGACTGTTTAATTAAAATAATAATATAATAATAGTAATAGTAATAATAATAATAATAATAATAATAATAATAATAATAATAATAATAATAATAATAATAATAATAATAATAATAATATGATAATAATAATAATAATAATAATAATAATAATAATAATAATAATAATAATAATAATAATAATAATAATAATAATAATAATAATAATAATATAATAATAATAATAATATAATAATAATATAATAATAATAATAATAATAATAATAATAATAATAATAATAATAATAATAATAATAATATTAATAGTAATAATAATAATAATAATAATAATAATAATAATAATAATAATAATAATAATAATAATAATAATAATAATAATAATAATAATAATAATAATAATAACTATAATAATAATAATAATAATAATAATAAAAATAATAATAATAATAATAATAATAATAATAATAATAATAATAATAATAATAATAATGATAATTTCGTTTATTGTTTGTGCAAGTTTTGCTGTCTGATAAAGTGTGCGCACATTCCATGTGTCCACAAAATTGATTGTTTTGGATTGAGAAGACTTGACAGAGTCTGGTTGCTGGCTTTCTTTCGGCTTTGCTTTGGCCCTCACTCATCATTGGTACAGTGTTCTGGATCGCCAGTCCAGTTTGGTTTTGTTGAGCTGCAGATCTAGAACCCTGTGTGTAAATCTTTCCTTCACCTGTATCCTTGTATTTTGATCCATCGTCGGTTCCTGTAACGTTTGTATTTTGTACAGGATAGAGGCATTAACCCTATGCCTCATCCCCATGCTGGATGGCCAGGATTTATTTTGGAGATTCACTCCAGACAGGTAGCTTTCTAAGCCCATGAGCATGGTCTGTCCATGGTTTGAAATCAGAGTTTTTCTTCTCCTAGATAGACTGCCTTTCTAGGTTAACGAGCTCTATCCATCCGGGGAGAGGTAGGTTATAAAGGCGCCTGGATTCACGTGCTAGCCACCTCACAAGACATCTAAAGCATTTTCTAAAGGCTGAGTTTCCACTCTGCAGCCCCACTCTGTCCTCGTTGGCTAACATCAGTTTTGTCCACGACTGCTTATTTAGCATTCACAACTGACCTCTATATCTAGAGGCTGTTCCCTATATCCGCAACCGAGGACGCGACTGGTAGGAGATGGTCTCCCCCGCAGAACGTTTTATTAGGTTTCTAAAATACAACGACAGGCGTTGAGGTTATTAAGAGAATTAGAACAAGGTAATATGTCATATGATGAAAGATTGAAATTTCTTCAACTCCCATCTCTAAAATACTTAAGAAAACTGGGGGGGGGGAGGTATCTTATCAAATTGTATAAAATTTGTTATGATATAGATAATATTGATTAAATATCTTAGATATCCTTATAACCAAATCCAATGACAAGTCTACCAATCAAGTGAATGTTGTGGCCAATCACATCTCTCACCACCACAGTGTGTCATTTATTCTTAAATCTAAGAAACCAAAATTAAGCCGTCAAAACATCCGACATCGCAAGATCAAATCGATCAACCTATCAGAATTCATAACGAGCATCAGAACCTAAGTGAGCATATTAGCATGGCACCCTCTTGTGAAGAAAAGATCGGTGTCCTCAATACTGTGTTCACTGGAATCCTCGATCATCATGCACCTTTCACTGAAACGGAAAGACAAATCACTGCGACCCAATTCTCAATGGTTTTCAGACGATATTCATCACCTTAAACTGAAACGGCAAGAAAAGATCTAGTGAGAGGCTCCAGGTGCATAAAAAAATATGTACACATATAAAAAAAGAAAGAAATAGAGCAATCAATGACGCAAAATGTGAACACATTCGAGAAAATATCTCCAAGCATAAGAAAAAACAGCAAGGAGCTTTTCAAAATCACAGATGGACTTCTCAAGCACAAACCACCAAAGACATCTCTCTCAACCCCTCATAGCAAAGATTCCCAGCATGATCTAGCTGAGGAGTTTGGAACATACTTTGACGACAAAATCGAAACCATGAGGAAGAATCTAGATAAGGCGTCGATATTTTCCGCAGTAAAAATTTCCTCTGACAACAACCCAATTCTATCGAAATCATCACCCACAACATCACAAGAGATGAAAAGATCATTTTGAAATCACCCAGTAAATATTGCTTTATGACTCATAATACTGATATTTTGCAATCATGTATCTCGAACTCTCCGCACCAATTATATCAATAGATTCAAGATAAATATTACAGTAGGAAGTTCTACTTCTGTTAGACATAATTGTTTTTATTATAAGAACAGTCAAAACATCGAACAGTTAACAGTTCAAAACAAAAAATTCAAAAAGTATTAATTCTTTTAAAAATGCCATTGATATGGAGCTCTATAATATAAAATATTTGTATAGTGAATGAATGTGCATTGTCCTTGTTGATTATTGTATGTTCAATCATTTTAAACCTCAATGACTGTATTAAGATTTATGGAGCATTTAAAGGTAAAATGACCTATCTAACCTCTGACATGATATGATATATATCCTGTTTTGGTTCCTTTCTGTTTCTTCTATTTTCTATGTGGTTTTCTTGTCAGCTCTTTGATCTTCTTGTACATATAGGTATGTTTTATTCATCTGTTAGCCAGGGTTTGCTATTGGAAAAACATAGTAGGTTTTTGTTAACACTGATTTATTGAAGACAATATTAACTGTTATCAGAGTGAGCCTTGCACAGGTCCAAATGTGAGTAAGTCCCACACTCATAAGTTGAGCATTGGGTAATCAGGAGTAGAGTCCTGATTTTTCTTGGCATACGGCATATTTTCACTGAGGGCGAATAGACCTTGCTACCCATTTTGCTGATGGGTCGACAGGAGGGCCAGAAAATGTGCCCGGACAGTCAGCCACTCTACCAACTGAGCTACCAGCGCCTCAAATGTGTGACTGACTATACAGATTGAAAAATGTTGTTTTTTTCATGTTTACAACTTGATATCTTGAGCCTGCTCTTGATGTTGAGCTTGTTTCATTGAGATATGCATATGTATTGTAAAATATCTTATTAACTCAGTACACTCAAACGAGATGAAAACTGTAGGGACTGCTCAATGTGCTCACTAAGGAAGTTCAGTTTTGAGTGAGATTATATTCATGAAGAAAAGGATTATTCGATGCACTAAGGGAATAATTTTCGACTGATCTTGAAAGTCTTTAAAAATATTGAAAATAATTATCCAGCATCAGAAAATGTTCATCATTCATTGTTTTTCTCTACTTATGGTGAGGGCATAATTTATTCAGTAATTGACTCTTGCAATCTTAGAGAATTTCAATAATTTATATGACAGTGAAATATAAAATTATACAACTGTTACACAAGTAAAGTTATACAACTATTACACAAGCAGTTCTTCCATGAACAGGATGAGATTTATTGAATCAAAACAAATGAACAAAAACAAAACAAAGCAAAACAAAAACCGCATAAAGCATAATTCAAGACTACAGTCACTTTTCACAATCTGTGCTTATTTGTCAGATATATCTCTTTTTTTACATGCCTCCATGTACCCACTGCCTATGAAGGCATTCTGCATGATATTTGCCTACAGGCTGGGTTTTTTTGGCAATTGATTTTATTAACACACTTAATCACGGTCCACATGTTTCTTTTAATTAACGCAAATAATTTTAATTGAATTTAACTGCCTTTTCACTATGCAGTCTGACAAGCAAGCAAGCATCCAAAAGAAAACCTGCATCTATATACTATATGTAGAATATAATTCTGTAATTTTGTTCTCAACAGATCATGCTGAAAAATAAACGAGACAACCAAACGATTTTTAAACCAGACTTTCTGTGCAAGCTCCTACAGGATGCCTTGAAGGGATTGAGGGCTTGTCATGATGAAGGCTACATACACCGCAACCTGACTGCAGACAGTTTGTGTGTTGTCAATAATATGCAATCTGTCAAGCTATGTGGATTTCATCTTTGTATGAAACAGGCCAGAAATGAAATTGCTATTGGTGAGCTGTTCTGCATTCGTCAGTTACATGTAATTTGATTTGGCACCATTTTGCAGGAAAAGAGAAATTATGTATGACTGTTATTGCAGGTATACCTTAGCTATAGTATCTTTTTGTTGATTTTAAAATTTGTGTGATTTGATGATTCTCTCTCATCTCCATTTCTTAGACTGTGTTTCTGTTTGTTTAATTGTTCCCTGTTGTTAAGTACTTTGTTCTTGCAGTGTAAAAGGTTTTTGTGTTAAAGTAGTTCATCCTTTTAACAATTGATACAAAACTCATTCACTTTCTCCAACAAGATATTCTTTTTCTGTTATAACCCCAGAATTGAACAGCAAAACAATCCCACTGCGCTGGAGCGCTCCTGAGTCTATTTTTTGTGACAAATTCTCAAAATTGACAGACATTTGGATGGTTGGACATTTGATTTATGAAGTTTTAACCCATGGTTTGCTGCCATACTCTACATTTCTTCTATCAGATGATCAATTTCTAGACGGCGTAAGTTATCTTTAATTTTCATGTTAGAACGCACTATCTTTATGTATATGTACAATGCTGTGTGTGTGTGCACGCACACATCAGGAAGAAAATTTGAGCCCAGTTGAGAAATGTCTGCACACACTCATGAAAAACAACAGCGCAAAACAAACAAAATCTGTTTATTTCCACACAATTGGGATTTTTGCGTTAAAATTTGCGCAACATCAAAATTTTCTTACACGGAATAGAAAAAATGAGAGGGAACATTGTGTATGTGCTATCTATTCTTTTCATTCTGGGTTTTTCAATCTATTTGTAGGTGATCTTAGAAATTCTATCACCTGGAGGGAGAAAAGTGTGGATGGAGAAATTGTCATATGATTTAGAAGCCTTTTTGCATTTTAAGTTACTGTAATTACAAATGAGCCAGTCTCCTGAAATTCTAACGATAACGTAACATCATTTTAAAAACATAATAATGTTCTAAAATTTTCTCACAAAAATTCAGAATATGACAATAATTGGTCATGATTCGTCACACTTTATATGCACGGCTGAAAATAAACTTGCATGAAATTTCTTTCATATAAATTCATTGAATTGTATTCTTTTTTAAATGCATCACTTTTTATCATTCTTCCATAACCTAAAAATCAAATATTACATTGAGATGCCTATGTCCAAAGTATCAATATGTTACAAGTAAGAAGCTCGTCATTTCCTTCTTGGTAAAGAAAGAAAACAAAGTTGCAGTGAAACTTTCAATGTGAAAAAGGTAAAGATATTGTCTACTTTGGTCAAGATTCTTGGTCTTCATTTAAGCCAAATATTTTACTACAAACGGTGATTATGTGGTTGAGTGCTCAACCTCTTCCTGTTCCATAGTAATGTACTTTCACTCTTAGATAATCTATATCATATCAGTCAGTTATAAAAATAGCTAACCCTTTTTGAGCTGCCAATACTCATCCTTATTCTCTTCTGAAGAAAATAGGAATACAATAAGGTTTATTGTTCATTGCATACCTTTTCACTACGTCCAACTGTTTTCCCAATACGTGGAAAAATAAGTTCCTTGTTTAATATAAAGTTGTGAATTCTTGTTCTTTTCTTGATTTTATGCTTGGATTTAAGGATAAATTTTGAAGAAAAGAAAATGATTGAATTGATAAAAATTGATATTACTTAATACAAATTGCCATTTATTCTTTCTACATAGATATTTAGATAATAATTGACACAAGAGAATGAAAAACAATGTATTTGAAAGATGTAAAACATACTCTGTTGTCCAGCTGAAGTCAAATAGTATAACTCTTCAACGAGAACATTGCCTGCATGAGAAAACGTCAGACCTCATCACACGATGCGCTGACTATGATTCACAGCGCCGCCCATCCATTGAGGAAGTCCTTACATCTATGGAGGAGATATACCAAGGTTTGTATATTTTCATATCTTGAATTTTATAAATATATCATATGTTAACATGAGATGTTTTCTTTGCAACAATCTGACTGAGAGATTGCAATATCTACAGAGTTTACTATTCTAGAAAAAGGAGATCATTAAATTGCCTGACTAACTACTTTTGTTTTCTCTTCAACTATTTAGAAAACATCTCACCTTTATCTATAAAAAAGAAAAAGAAAAAAAGATGACAATTTCTTACCTTACACAGAAATCAACAGAAAATGATTTCATATTTTAAGTCAGACTGCTAATTCAAAATTACATATTTTATCAAAAAGACTGCTATTATGGTCTTTTCCATCACATTTACATACACATATGAATACATTTTTGAAAGAATATGAAATGTATAGCTCTAAATTTTTGCATGAAGGCTTTAAATTTCTAATGATGTAAAGAATATTAAGCGTAAAAAATGTTGTAGACTTAATCATTCTTTCCCACCAATATGTGACTTTGTTCTTTTCTATATTTCTAAATCTAATGTCCTTAAACACAAAGAAATTTTGAGAAATGGCTTCCACTGGTTGTTTGTTACAAGTGATTTTTCTCCATGTTCGATGTACAACAACACATTGGTATGTCGATAATAAATCTAAAAAGGTTTCAATGTAACCTTACATTTTGCTCATGAATCAGAATGTCTTTGTTAGACCATTTATATTACAGGGAATTGAAAATACACCAAATTGAATTTTTAATGTAAAAAGCCTAAAGGTTTATATGAATCAGTGTTACTGTTTTTTATATAGCACATAGACAAATGCTAAAATATTTTAAACTGCTTAGACCAAATAATTTATTCCTAACTTCAATAGTAAAATCAGCCTTTATGGGACGTTTCTGTCAAATCCTATTCATCAACGTTTTCAGTAGATAAACCTGACCAGGGGGCCTTTTTCATCAGAAAGTATACTGGCAAGAAGAATTGTGAACATATAAGTCTGATTGTATATCAGTTGTGGGGAACTCTTTCTTCGAATGATTAATTTGATATTTTCCCTGCTGTACGCATAAATGTTCTAGTGATTACTGGATTACATATTTTTATCCTCAATTTTATTTTTGTTACGATTCACCTTTGTCTTTCAAATGTCAATGTCGTAAGTGTTATTTTACTTTGCTTTAAAGTTCTCAAGTTGTGAACAAGCTCTTGTTAATTTGTTTCGGTTGGATTTTTTCTTCCTTAGCTGTTTCAGAATCATCAGAAGAAAAGTGGATTATCCTGCCATAGGTTGTGATAATGGCAAGTCTTCTACTGGTTTTTCAAGAGTATGTATGCCTACTATCTTAAAAGGGTCAATTCTAATTTTATTTCTGAAATGATTGATTGTCGTTCCATGCATGGGTAGCTTTTAACAATATCAACATACTTCTGTCATGAATGGATGTTTAAGAAAAATCCTTTTTGAGAATTTTGAGGGCTCTATACATTGCTTCCTAAATTTCAGTTCTTTTGAAAGCCTTTACTACAACAAAAAAAATCCAAAGAAACAAATTGTCTTGTATCTCAAAAGGTATAACATTAAATGTCTGCAATCTTACAATGTGACCTAATGTTGTCACTAGGAACTGAATTAAAATAATTGCCTGACCACTTGAAAACTTACAATCAATTTACTTGTATAAAATATTATTATTACAAGGGTATTTTTATGCCAACTGAGCAAACATTACAAATACAAAGAAAAGAGATTTTTTGTAAACATTTTGTTTCTTACGTATATATACGTATTACATTGATAGTTTTAGTCTTAATTTTTTTAAAAGAAATACTGCTCTCTGGTGTCACTAAAAGATTTCACTTATACTGATTGACGAAGATTTGAATGAAATTACGTCAGGAGATTTTGACCAAGATCAAGATTTAAGCTTTATAGAAAACAAGCATACCCGAAGACAGCGGTGAATTATGATTTCTCTTTATTCTAAAGCTGGATCTCTCGCACTTTGACTGTAGTAAACTCAGACATCATTGTATCGAGTAGGGGTGATATCAAGTACGATTAATAATAATAGCTCGAATCAATTCAAAAACCTGTTTTGATCCAATACTTCATTTGCTAAGAACCTGAAGTAGACTGTTTGAAATCTACATGCAAAGTGTAAAGGTTGTGGGTGCAGTGGTTCCTTTGTTGTAAGTGGTTCAAAGTTAGAGATGTTCAGCTTTATATATATATATATATATATATATATATATAGATATATATATATATAGATATAGAGATAGAGATATATATATATATAGATAGATATATATATCTATATAGATATAGAGATAGAGATATATATAGATATATATATATAGATAGATAGATAGATAGAGATAGAGAATAAGAAGTCTAACCTGACACGTTGAAATCATATCTACATTCCTGATGAAATTAAGAATGTAAAATTTATTATCAATCCATTCCATTGTAAGGACAAAATAATTATCTTCAAACCTGAATGAGTGAAATTTAGTCTGTAAATATGCATGTGAAGGGTGTTGCCCTTTTTTCAGAGAAATTTATTTTGGCTCAAAATATGGTTTAAATCCCTTTTGATGATAGTTTTTTTTATGTTTTCTTTCATATCATATTTGTCCTTTTATTTTTCAGGGTGTTCCTCGAATGGACAGTGAGTATTAACATAAGTTTACGAAAAGCCAAATCCTGTTATATTTTCTTATTCTTTTATCAAAGCAAACCACCTTGTATGTTTTATGTTTTTATCCACCTCCGAACAAGTAGAAAACAAGCTTATAAATTTTCTTATATAGAACACCTGAAGTAATTTTTTTTGCTTTTGAGTTTAGGTTTTTGCTTTTAGTATGTACATGAGTAACTGTCAAAATGCAGTCATGCTATATGATTGAAAAGTTTGTAGCGTCCTTGTTTGCCATAGAAACGGCCGCCATCTTGGATTTTGACCCAATTTCCTCCTTTAGTTATGAATAAAATCACTCAAAACCTGTGCACCGGGCAGTGGACAGGGAGGCACCTGTACGGGGAGTAGATGATCCCGCCATCCACGAGTCTCCTGCTGTCTTGCAGACAGGTCTTGGCTGACCAAAGGCTAAGGGAGTTAACCTTGAAAGAAAACACACTTCTGCCTTGCAGGCCGGTCTTGACTGACCAAAGGCTAAGGGAGTTAACCCTTACATAAAATAACCACCTGCTGCCTTGCAGGCTGGTCTTGAATGACTAAAGGCTAAGGGAATTAACCCTGACAGAAAATAACAAGGCCTGGTAGGGGGCCTCAATGTGGCAACCCCAACATCTAACTAGTAGACTGATCCCCTGCTGATCCAAAAACAAACAGATGCAGAGAAAAATAAATATAATATAACCGGCTTGATCTTTCGAAGACGAACTTGGAAACGAATACGGACTGTGATTTTTGGAACATGGAATATAAGGGCAATAAATGGAAAAGAGTTAGAATTAGTTGAAGAAATGGAAAAATTCAAAATATATATTTTGGTCATTACAGAAACAAACAAAAAAGGACAAGGAATAGAAAATGCAGGACTGAATCATATTTTAATCTTCTCAGAAGTAGATGTCAAAGATAGAGCTAGAGCAGTAGTAGGCCTCCTAGTGCATAAAAGACATGAAAAGCTACTAGAAAGTTGAAATCTATAAGCCCACGGCTATTAGAGGTAAATATTAAACCAAAAGGACGAGAAATTAGATTATTAATAACGTATGGACCAAACAAAGACGCAACTAAAGAAGAAAAAGATATCTTCGAAAACGATTTACAAATAGTTGCAGAGAATCTTAAACCCAAACAGGAACTAATGATTTTAGGAGATTTAAATGCTAGAGTAGGCAACAATGTAGAACCGTCAGGAGGAGTAATAGGTAAAGAAGGAGAGACAACAACTTCTCCAAATGGAGAATGACTAATAAATTTTTACCTAAAGAATAACATGAAAATAGCCAATACCTTTTTTCCTCAAAAAGTATCCACAAATATACAAGAGTAAATGAAGACAGGTGTGAAAAGTCAATCATAAACTATATAATAGTTAGCAGCTCCCTTTTTACAGTACATTGGATGCAAGAGTAAACAGAGGAGCAGAAATATTTAGTGATCATCACTTAGTGATTGCCAAAATGAGGTTACTGACTGAAGAAAATAAACAGAAAAGGAAAGAGAAGAAAGCTACTAAACTCAAAATAGAGGAACTGAATAAACCAGTAGTAAAACAGGTATATCAATCTAGGATAAAAAGATTTATCAGTGAAAGACAGATGGATCTGAATGATAGCGCAATAGAAGAAAAGTGGCAATTGCATAAAGAAACACTCCTCAGTTGTACTGAAGAGGTCTGTGGTAGAAAACAAAATAAAGGAGATAGGAAAAGAACAACATGGTGGAATAACAATGTAAAGACTAATATGAAAGAAAAGAAGGATGCCTGGAAGAAATACTTGCAAACAAAGAGACCAGAGGATATGATAAATTACGTGAATAAAAGAAATATCGCCAAAGAGGAATTTAGGAAAGCAAAACAGTAACAATGGGAAGAGATTGGACAAAGACATCAAGAAAGCTATCAAGGAAATCAAACGCTGTTCTGGGGGGTAATGAAGAGCATGAGAAAGACCAAAGCATGCCCAATAAGACAAATTAAGAATGCCAAAGGCGAAATAATGAAAGGAGACAGCGAAATCATGGAAACATGGAGAAAGCATTTTCACCAATTACATAATCCGTCCAGAACGTATGAAACAAGGAGTAAAGATCAATTAGTAAGAGTAACAAGTATTCCAGAGGAGACAACTGAAGATGTAGATATATCAATGGAAGAAATCCAAACAGCTATAAGAAAAGTGAAATTAGGAAAAGCCCCAGGAGCAGTTCAAGTTTATCCAGAAATGATTAAAAACCAAGGGAGAGAGGCAGACAAACTACTACGTGCAATATGCCAACAAGCATGGAAGTCCAAACAGGTGCCAGATGACAGAAAAAATGCAAAGGGAGTACCAATACATAAGAAAGGATCAACTATGAAATGCTCAAACTATAGAGAGATATCATTACTTAGCGTTCCAGGAAAAGTATATGCCAGGATACTGGAAATGAGACTAAGGAAAAGAGTGGAGGATCAGTTTGAAGAACATCAGAGTGGATTTAGACCAGGAAGAAGTGTACAAGACCACATATTTACAATTAGACAAATAATAATAAAAATTCCTTGAGAGAAACATTGACCTGCACCTGTATTTTATTGACTTAGAAAATGCATTTGACACTGTGAGGAGGGAGGAACTATGCCATTTCTTAAAAGAACACAATGTAGATCAAAATTTAATAGAAGCCATTAAACGTTTTTACAATAAACCAACATATGCCGTGAGAGTAGCAGGAAATGTATCTGCAGAATTTTATGTAGATATAGGAGTAAGATAGGGTTGTATCCTAAATTCTCTTTTGTTTATCACATTTATGGATTCAGCCGCAAAGGCATCTTGAAGAAAAAAAAAGGAAGAAAATGAATTGCCGATGATTTAGTTCTGTTTGGAAAATCAGAAAGTGACCTTCAGTCGAATATCAACATTATGAACAATAAACTAAATAAAAGAGGAATGACAGTAGATGTAAAGAAAACCAAAACAATGCTAGTAACTAGGGAAGTTAAAACACAAAATCTTAAATTGGGCAGGAGAATTTAGACCAATTTCAAAGCTACAATTACCTGTGAGTAATGATTAACTCAGAGGAAAAACTAAGAGAAGAAATCAGTCAGAGAATCCAAGAGGCAAGTGCAATATATAACCATCTAAGAAAGGCATTTGTAGGTAAGCAAGAACTGTCAACAAAATCCAAAATGGCAGTATACAATACAGTTTATTGTCCTACTCTCCTGTCCACTGTCCAGAAGGGTCCTATCACCATTGGTTAATTATTATTGTAGACATTTTTAGAATCATTTGAAAAGTTTCTGTCTATTTTTATACAGAAGTTTCTATTTCCTTATTATAACGAAAATTTAAAAACATTACCTCAGCTTTCTGTGCTGAAACAACAGCATCCAGCTCTTGAATCTTCTCCTTGGCAAATCTGAACTCTGTACCTACATCGCTTGTTTCCTCTGCTCCTTGAGATAAAATATCTTTTGTCAGGTTGGTCAACTGGCCGGTGAAAGGACGAAATGCTGCCGCCGATCCTTGACGACATTTTTGACAATGTTTTTCTTTCTTTAATCTCAAATTACCAAATGGAGTACATACAAAAATATTTCACTGATATAAAAGTGACCATCTCCGATGTTAAACATTCTACTTTCGTTGAGAAGTGTGTAAGTCAGCCATTTTGATTCCATCTATGTGTCTACCCCCGATTATGCAAAGAACAGAAAATCAATCTTTTGGTCCAAAACTCGCCAGTCCAGGTGCCGCCCCCACCCCTTACAGCAGTATATACTGACAAACTTTTGTAATCCCCTCCTCAATATGTATAAGGATAAAACATAGTATGAAGTAAAATGTTGTGCAACTGAACTTTAAAAAATAATATTTCATATTAATTTGATGTAATATAAAACTTTATTACACTTTGCATTTATTGCATGGTTATAATGTCTCAAAAGATTTTTAATATTTCATTACTTCCTTTAATATCGTCAGTATAATGTATTTCATAATGATTAATTTTCTAATTTTCTTGCATGTGCAACAGAAATGCGGGATGACATGTCAACATCACAGCAGATAGAACAGGACGTAACACTTTCAGATGACGGGGGGCTTGTTCGTTCAGTAAGTTTTGTTTGCAATTCAGTTGGTACACTTCATGTGGCACACATGTTTCTGCATACTTTTTTTATGATAAGGTTCCAAATCTGTCTGTTTATGCTATACACTACCCTCGGGTCTCTATCTTCTTCTTTTGTTTTGACATAGTAGGGCACAGGGCTGCCACCAAGTTGTACATCTTCCTTTTTCCTTGACTCATAAATTCTTAATGCTTTCTTTTTTTACAGGAAATATTTGAGAGGATAAATAATTTGATGTGGCTAGCCACATCTTCCACTCCTTCTGTCCTCTTGTATCTTTATTTTATGTCTATTTACTCTTGTGATCATCTTTTTTTAATCCTAAGATCAATGAATGTTAAATGGGGTCAATTTAAGTGATTGTAAGACAGCTGGTCATCTGAGCTCCCACCAGATATCTTAGTGTACTTTACTTTTGATACATTGTTTAGCTCATCAGAAATATCTTTCTGTTCTTCAAATAATAGTGTGTAATATTTCTGCTGTATTAAGAGAGTCAGAAAATTATGTCTTTGAAATTGAAGTGGGGTTGCCTATCCTTATCGCATTTTGCTTTGTTTTCTGGCGCAACGGCTATATGAACTAAAACAGTAGTCTGTACTTTTCTGGGGTTTTTGTAAATGAGTTGTGTAAAGCAGGAAAAATAGTAAGATAGAATTGTCTGAAATGATTCTAATACTTCCTTTTTTATCTCGATGTTTGGTTGACAAGGCAAAGTTACTACATTAAATTTTCCAATAACAAAATCTAGTATTGGAGTGCTTCATGCTTTAAATGGAGGTTCACATAGGTGATTATATCGATATACATTCCTGTCGAAAGCAAAATTCATAAACTTTTGAAACTATAACATTTGAAACTTTTAACCGTTTCCACAGATAGATGGTGATATTTATGAGATCAAAGTGTACCAGCCCATGTCATCAGATACAAAAGCATCCATCCACAGTAAGGAATTACAAGATATATTACCATGTGTCAAGCTAAATAAAACTTTCGATGGAATTGAAAATCTTGTGAGTGCTCATTGCATACTTTTTCATTTCTTGCTTGAATGAACAAAAACCTTATTAGAAACATCTTTTATCCTATTTCAAAGACTTTCCATGATGCAGCTTTTTCCCATGATTTAAAAACTGTTTCAACCTTTCAAAAAAATGTTTTATTTGTTATGCTGTGGTATATTTTTACCCATTTCGTTAATGAGTAAATACCATGGCATTTTGCTCTTATCTCTATGTGAGAATCCTATCTTGATGATTTGTTGCTTCTTTCATTTTGGCAAAGAAGGTCACATAAATCTTAAATGGTAACATACTAACTATGTATATACTTGATGTTACCAAAAGGCAAAGCATTAATTATTGTTATTTGTTTTCTTTCTCTATTTCTATGGCTTGTAAATGAGCCGAAGGATATATATCATTTATAACAGGAGTTAGAAAAAGGAATAGATAGATCTTTAGGTAAATAAACTGCAAAATTGTTAGATAGATCAAATATATATTTACAGATCGAATGATAAATACACTTCCATACAGATGGGACTGAAATTTATACTAAGATTATATACATAAATATACATACCTTGATACACACAGAGACATACTTTATAAATACACATATATGCATATAAATATAGTTAGATGGGTATTTGGTTAGACAGATGAATGAAAAAAATAATTATAGAAAGATAAATTAATGGATGGATAAATTTGAATAAAGATAAATGAAATCATATGATGTACATAAACTTACCTTTACATGCATAATAATCAAAATGTGGCAGCTTCACAAAGAAATCAACAAACTTATTATGTTTTTGCATAAGTATAACCCTTCATCAGACAACAAATGAGTAGGGACTACACACTCATACAATCATCACAAAGTGTGATGTCATAAGAAAGAACAGAGTGTCAAGGAAAGGAGTGCATAGGGTAAGGAAAGAAATCAAGAACAAAGGAAAGTAATAGAAAAGAGAATAAGTAAGAGGAAGAGAGAAAACAAATAAGGTGTCTAAAGAGAAAAAAGAAAAAAAAGAAGATATATAGAAGAAGAAGAACAGAAAGTGATGATAACTAAAAAAAAAAAAAGAAAGGAGGAGTGAATTGTTATAATCAGGGGAAAATAAAAGAGAAAAGACAAGAAACTACACAATAATAAAGACATTGATTGGGGAAAAAACAACCCAACTTAGCTTAGGATATGGAAATAAATCCAAGCACGGTGAGAGATGGTCCACACAGAGAGATGGTTGGCAATAAAATGGAAGAGTACCAGGTTGTAATGTGAAGACAAGTTGTAAAGGATGTCATACAAACTTATGCAGTATTCAATAACCTGTTATATCAAACAGTGTTGGCATCGGGGGTTGGAGCAAAGGATAGTATTATAGGAAATGATGAGAGATATTGATAGTTTCAATAGCAGCATGCCATCTGCTCATTTCTAGACTCTGCGCAGAACTAGATAATGCAGACTCTCAGGCATTGAGTTTCTTAGTGCCCGTGACTGTTCAAATTAATAGTAACAGTTGGCTCTCGCTGTTGTCAACCTCTTGCAGGTGATAGTCAAACATAGTAGAAAACTGAAGGCAAAGAAGGATATATTATTATATATGACATAGAAGGAGGTGCAGGAGAATTGCTCCTGATTTTCCATATTCAATTGGGAAAACTAAAAGAAGGTAAAGTTCTTAATGAAGGGGCATACCTTATAGTTTGAGCATTGGCATCAGATGGTTCATATTTATACACTGTGAGGTGTACCAAAAAATCTTGAAGATTGATGTTCCTTGAAGACAATCAGAGGACTGAAGGAAAATAAATGTCTTGATTTCTCACTGGCGTGCTGGATGTAGGTTCCTTCAAACAATATTCATGATGTGTTCTCTCACTTTTAGTTCTGATGTCACTTTGTGAAGCTTATAATTTTGACTTCACTCCACAATAGCCTTCTATACATATGCTCCTTTAGCCTTCTATACATATGCACCCAAGCTTGCAGTCATATATACATACATACATACATACATACATACATACATACATACATACATACATACATACATACATACATACATACATACATACATACATACATACATACATACATACATACATACATACATACATACATACATACATACATACACATACATGCATGCATACGGGGATACAATAATGGGAATAGAACAGGTGATGATAATCATACATGAAGCATACATACATGCACATGTGTGTTGTCTTTACATACATACATACATGATTCCCATGGCACATACCGTCGCTATACATACATACATACATACATACATACATACATACATACATAATACATACATACATAATAATAATAATCCTTCAAGGCTAATAATAGATAATAATAATAATAATATGATAAATCACCTCCTAACGCTAATCTGAAGCAGGTTTTTACTCCCCAGCTAACCCATTTTTGTGGAGTGGGGAAAATGTGTGTTGTCTTTTAATAACAATGGACCCAGCTTTAGGATTCGGGCAGGGACCTCATGATTCCCAGTTTGGCAGTCTGAGCGCCCACTCCCATCTTACGACATACTTACATAGACGCATTTATACATACATACATACATACATAAAAACATGAGCATACATACATAATATAATAATAATAATAATAATAATAATAATAATAAAATAATAATAAAATAAATAAGTATAAATAAATAAATCAATAAATCAATCAATAAAAATCAATCATACAAAATAAATAAATAAATAAATAAATAAATAAATCAAAATAAATAAATAAATCAATAAATAAGTAAATAAAAAAATAAATAAAATAAATAAATACATAAAAGCGTAATATCATTTATAAAAGTGTATGGTACAAGAATTAAAATCACATACTTAAAAAAATTACTTTTCTTCTAAGAAGCATCGCATGAGGTAAGTTTTGAAATGTTTTTTTAAAGGTGTCTTCCGACGTGTCAAACATAGATTGTATTGACAACGGAAGAGCATTCCAGACGTGAGGACCTGCGTATTTAAAAGAGCGCAGTGACAGTTTTGTTAGGCCTTTCTTTGGGAACTCTTAACATACATTTATTTGTAGATCTCAGTTGGCGAGATGGAACATAACCAGAGATCAGGTCATTTAAACAATTTGGAGCTCTATCAGTTTTTACATTTGTGACACAATGTCGCAATTTTGTATATTATTCGTTTACATTACATACATACATACATACATACATACATACATACATACATACATACATACATACATACATACATACATACATACATACATACATACATACATACTTACATACATATATACATGTGTCCATATTGATAGTTTTAATCTTTCATATGTTATCCTTACTGGCTGTTATGGAAAACCTTGGATCCAATTATTTCTTCACACACTACTATTTGTACATATTGGATTATTTTATAACTGTCAGAAGAGATTTACCGGTTAATGAGTTTCTTCACATTAATCTGACCTCAAATTTCTGCACTTTTTATTTTTTAATCCTCGTTTTTCTATAAATCCTCTGAAGAAAGATTTGTAAAGATGAAAATATAACGCATTACGTTCCTATGGGGAAAGGAATATTACTAGTATCACATGGTAATAGAGATTGTAAATTCAGATTTAAAGTGTTTGTATTTTCTGATCCGCAAATTTTATCAAATAGAAGTTCAGCCAAAATAAAACATTTTCCTGATCTAAACACTGTATTAAACAGTTATATTTTATCGTTTTACCGTCAAAACTTCTATCTCATTGCATTTCTTTGTACCTAAAGAGACACATGTATTATAATAAGGGCCTCTTATTTTGTTCTGTTAGAAATCGGAATGCAGTCATTGGTAGTTTAATTTGTTGCCACAATTTTTATCTCTGATGTTTGTCATTCAGGGCATGCACATTTAAACCTCATTATCCAATTAACTTTCATAAGGGATGATGGTAATTTGTCACTAACACATGCTTCTGATCAAAGTCAGATAACAATTCCCTTTCCTCTGTCACAGCCATTGTCATAAATGGGTTTTTTTTTTCAGATTGATAGAACTAATATTGTTAAATAAGTGAAAGCCTAGATTGGTGGTCAGTTGACATGAAATTTACCACATTCATCTTTGTCTGACCAAATCATATTTCAATCTTCTCAGGAATAGATGTCAAAGATAGAGCTAGAGCAGGAGTAGGCCTCCTAATGCATAAAAGGCATGAAAAGCTACTAGAAAGTTGGAAATTTATAGGCCCACGTCTATTAGGGGTAAATATTAAACCAAAAGGAAGTGAAATTAAATCATTAATAGCTTATGGACCAAACGAACATGCAACTAAAGAAGAAAAAGATATCTTCGAAAATGATTTACAAATCACTGCAGAGAATCTTAAACCCAAACAGGAACTAATAATTTTAGGAGATTGAAACGCTAGAGTAGGCAACAATATAGAACCGTAAGGAGAAGTAATAGGTAAAGAAGGAGAGACAACAATTTATCAAAATGAAAGAGACTAATAGATTTTTGCTTAAAGAATAACATGAAAATAGCCAATACCTTTTTTCCTCATAAAGATATCCACAAATATACAAGAGTAAATGGAGACAGGTGTGAAAAGTCAATGACAGGCTACATAATAATTAGCAGCTCCCTTTTTTTACAATACATTGGATGCAAGAGGACCAGAAATATTTAGTGATCATCACATAGTGATTGCCAAAATGAGATTACTGACTGAAGAAAACAAACAGAAAAGGAAAGAGAAGAAAGCTACTAAACTCAAAATGGAGGAATAATAAACCAGTAGTAAAACAGGTATACCAGTCTAGAATAAAAAAGATTTAACAGTGAAAGACCGATGGATCTGAATGATAGCACAATAAAAGAAAAGTGGCAAATGTATAAAGAAACACTCCTCAGTTGTACTGAAGAGGTCAGTGGCAGGAAACAAATTAAAGGAGGTAGGAAAAGAACAGCATGGTGGAATGAGAATGTCAAGACTAAGATCAAAGAAATGATGCCTGGAAGATATACTTCCAAACAAAGAGGCCTTAAGATAGGAAAAATTACGAGAATAAAAGAACTATTACCAAAGAGGAAATAGGACAACAAAACAGAAACAATGGGAAGAGTTTGGACAAAGGTTTCAAGAAAGCTATCAAGGAAATCAAAAACCGTTCTGGGGAGCAATGAAGAGCATGACAAAGACAGTAAAATCAGGGAAACATGGAGAAAGTATTTTCACCAATTACAATCCCTCCAGAACATATAAAACGAGGAGTAAAGATCAATTAGTAAGAGTAACAAGCAATCCAGAGGAGACAGCTAAAGATGTAGATATATATTAATGGAAGAAATCCAAACAGATATAAGAAAAATGAAATTAGGAAAAGCCCCAGAAAAGATAAAAAAACCAAGGGAGAGAGGCAGACAAACTACTACATGCAATATGCCAACAAGCATGGAAGTCCAAACAGGTGCCAGACGAGTGGAGAAATGCAAATGGAGTACCAATACATAAGAAAGGATCAACTCTGAAATGCTCAAACTATAGAGGGATATCAATACTTAGCGTACCAGGAAAAGTGTATGCCAGGATACTGGAAATGGAGACTAAGGAAAAGAGTAGAGGATCAGATTGAAAAGCATCAGAGTGGATTTAGACCTGGAAGAAGTATACAAGACCACATATTTACAATTAGACAAATAATAGAAAAATTCCTTGAGAGAAACATTGACTTGCATCTGTGTTATATAGACTTAGAAAAGGCATTTGACACTGTGAGGAAGGACTTAAAATAACACAGAGTGGAGCAAAATCTAATAGAAGCCATTAAAAGTTTTTACAATAAACCAACATGTGCAGTGAGAGTAACTGGAAACATATCTACATAATTTGATGTAGATATAGGAGTAAAACAGGGTTGTATCCTAAGTCCTCTTTTGTTTATCACATTTATGGAGTCAGACGCAACGGCATCTTCAAAAATGAAGAAAAGAATGTAGGTATGTGGAAGCTCAAACCAGTAAATGTATCAATGCTTTCATTTGCCGATGATTTAGTTCTGTTTGGAAAATCAGAAAGTGACCTTCAGTCGAATATCAACATAATGAACAATGAAGTAAATAAAAGAGGAATGAGTAAATGCAAAGAAAGCCAAAATAATGCTAGTAACTATGGAAGCTAAAACACAAAATCTTAAATTAGGCAAGGAGAATTTAGACCAATTTCAAAGCTACAATTACCTAGGAGTAATAATTAAGTCAATGGGAAAACCAAGAGAAGAAGTCAGCCAGAGAATCCAAAAGGCAAGTGCAATATATAACTATCTAGGAAAGGCATTTGTAGGTAAACAAGAATTGTCAACAAAAACCAAAATGGCAATATACATTACAGTTTATTGTCCTACTCTCCTCTATGGCAGCAAAACCTGGACCTTAGACAGTAGAGAATATAGTAGAGTATAGGCAGCTGAAATGAAATATCTAAGAAGAATAGTAGAGAAAACTAAAAGAGACAAAGTCAGAAACACAACAATAAGAGATCAAACCAAAGCATATGGCATAAAAACTAAGATAGAAATAAATCAATTGAGATGGTTTGGGCATGTAAACAGAATGAATGACAATAGAATAGCCAAATCAATATATAATGCTAAAACCCAAGGTAAAAGATCAAAAGGCAGACCTCAGAGAAATTGGGAAGAAGATATAAAAGAGGCATTGAAGCATAGAAATTTAACTTTTTTTAGAAGGAAACAAAAAATACCAGGACAGGGCATCCTGGAGAAAGATTATCTTGGGCATCTGAACCCATACACCGAAAGGTAGAATGAGAACCTTTAAAGAAAGAAAGAATAAAGAATCTTTGTCTGAATGTATTATTTTCGTATCCTCTTTTATATATACATTCATTTTTTTTCTTCTTCCAGAAATGTAAAATTCCTCATACATCAACAAATCTGTATGAATTGATTCAACAAAAACGGTACGGACCTGATATATCTAATTACATGACACTGATATTGAAAGTTGTTGAAAATCTCCTCAAGCTTCATGAGCGCTCATGGATCATTGGAGATTTGTCACCTACCTTGGTTTTTATAGATGTAACGGTTTTAAAGGTGTGTATGAGAAAAGTCTGCCTTCTGTATAAATTACAATACGATTATGATATGAAATTGAGTGATCCGGGATTTAAATTTATTCTTGTTCAACATAGCAGTGTGTCACATTATTCTTTAGATACAAAAATATCAACGTTTGTTTTTCATTAGGGCCTTTGGTGGCTTTAAATCTAAACTTTTATTTTATTGAATATTGTATACTTTTGCTTCAATTTATACAAATTTCATAGCTGTGCTCTTTTAAAACATGAGTTGAAAGACAGGTGAAAAATACATAAGCTACAGTTCATAATATTTAAATTTATGCAGAACACCATAATATAATGACAAATTATGTATTGAAATTTCAAATGCAGAAATCAGCTTATCAATGAAAGATACATTGGTTTGCCAAGTTTCCTTCATATACACCAATTTTTATAGAAGATTCAAGTCGTTTTAGACAATCTTACATTTAGATCCCATTTATTTTTAAGACTGTTCCCTGTATAAAATGCACACACATTGCTACCCACTTCAAATAGTCATAACTCTTTTTATTATGATCCGACTAAGAAAATATGCGAAGCATTTTTCTTTAAACCCATGAGCCTTTTAGATGAGCATGACATTAAGCATATTATTTTGAAAAAATTTTTAGCATAGCATTGCTAGACTATATAATGTTGTTTGTTAATTGGTATCAAATTAAGATAGGTTGTTGATTGTAAAGTCTGACCTGGTATACAAGAAACAATAATTTTCTCTTCTTGAAATAAACATGCTCTCAAAGATAAATTGGAGTTTGGTATAGCCATTCTCATTTCAATAGATTTTCATTAGCAAGAGTGTCATCACACTGTTTCATTTAAGTTTTCAATATCTTCCTTTACTGATAACAAATAATCTATACATTCGGCAGAAATATTTGACTGTTTTACTCTGTGACAACAAATAATTTACTAACTTGTCTTACATTCCTCTTTCTTACACTTACAGCCTTACATCGCATCCCTATCCTGCTTGAAGTTCATTGATCAACAATATACTACAAGTCCTACAACTAAAAATAAAAGTGTACACCTACCTTCAACCAGGATATCAAGGCAAGCAATGAAATAATTTTAGGGCTTACTTTTTAACAATTACTTAAATTCTTATTTTAAATAATAATAATAATAATAATAATAATAATAATAATAATAATAATAATAATAATAATAATAATAATAATAATAATAATAATAATAATAATAATAATCTTATTTTAATAATAATAATAATAATAATAATAATAATAATAATAATAATAATAATAATAATAATAATAATAATAATAATAATAATAATAATAGCAATAATAAATCTTTATTGTCCATTCACTGCATTTTTTCATTTGACATAATGCTTTGGAAATCGAAAAATGGAGATTACTTTGAGCAGTAAATGTAATAACAATTTTTAAAGATAGAAAAATAGTTAAATAACATCAGACGAAAACTGAGACATAGTTTGGGTAAATACCCACTAGTGCTTAGTGAGGTAGAGATGTCCTTTCACCCATGTAGTAACTCACTGTTCTATTTCCATTTCTGAATTTGATATTACACCATATTACGAACAAAGAAGCCCTTAAAAATAACACGTTATCAATTAAATGTATAACAATATTTGAATGTACATAACTTTGTTAGTCGACTTGCTTCGTCGTGCAATTTTTATTGGAGTTGAGCCTTTTTTAGCAGCCAAGACATGTATTGTTTCTTTCTGCAAGGCTCATAGAAGTAGATCCAGGTTTCATTATCTGTTACAAGTTCAGACAATATCCTTTCATCACAGTTCTTGTAATTTTCTAAAAGTTTTCGAGTATACAACTTAAATGTATAAATGAAAGCACAATACACATACAATCAGTTTCACGAGAGAAGTTTAATTATAACTTGATGAGTCGACGCTTAGATAAGGACTGCCTTGTAAGGATGAACAAAACTAATTAACACATGGAAAGACAGACGCTCATTGGCTGTGCAGGAGGCACGCCTTATCGTTTCTGGCGATAGTTCTTAAATCTGGCAGATCTACAAGGGTTGCCAGGTGAGTACGGGGGTGTTGTTGTGTTGGCAGTGGATCTGGTTACATCCCATTTCAAATGAGGTGAAGGAGGATTCTTAGCTGTCAATCAAATGTGTAACAGCCAAGGAACGTGATGAAGAATTGATTTTCTCCCTGGATCGTTGTCGTTCTGAACTCCGTATCTTTGACTAAGTTGCTCGTTATACCATCGTCAGTTAGGCGATATACACAAACGGAATATGAGAGTGATAATAGCTGGTACCCACCTGGGATCCTTGACACGTGTGGGACCGTAGTAGAATGCATAACAAGGGTCACCAGTAGTAAACTGAGGAAGAACACACGACCGTTTACAAATTGAAATCTTGGAAGTTTTCATGTGTTCGCCTTGCGCTTTGTGTGGTGGAGATGGAACGAAAGTATCAATGCGAGTGCAGATTTGATGTCCATTAAACAGCTGACCTGGAGATAATCCAGCTGATAGTGGAGTCTGCCGATGCTGCGTGGAAGGGAAGATTTTGAATGAATTGAATGTTTGAAATTTTGCGCAAGACGCTCGTTTGTTGAGGGGTGGTATGGAGCACCAGACAAATGGGTTACGCCATATGTTCCGTGCAGTAGGTCTGGAATTCTTCTGATGTAAAAGCTGTGGCGTTGTCTGTAACAATAGTGTAGGGATAACCAAAATGAGCAAAATCTTGTTCTAATATATCCTTTGTCGGTTTGGAGGAGTTTGCTGTTGTAGGATGAATGTATGAGATAAGCATCCGTGATTACGAGCCAAACACCTTTGGTGATCCCAGCTTCATAAGCAGCGGCTGGATCATTTTGCAGAGCGAAGGGAGCAGGTGAAGGTTTAATAAAAACAGGATAAGCATTGTCTTTGAACCTGATGTCCACTGCCTAGTCCTGGCTAAAAAAAATCAAAGGAAATTCTCAACACATCTGTTTACATGCGTTTTTTATAGTGCTTGATCAGCTGTGGATTTCTTGATGGCTTTGACCTCTTTTTCCTATGAGACGGTCAACTGAAATGCTAGGTTGTTGAGTGGCTGATCGGCCCAACAGGTTAAGATGTGGAACTTTGGCCACCACGAAGTTGATAATTTTCAGAGACAATCAGAATTGGAGCATGTCACGTCGATTTGATATTTCCAATTACAGGAAGAGAATGTTTTAAAGCTGATTCGTACTTACTCAACACAGGCTGAAGGGAGGGCTTACCAATTGCTCTCCATATATATATGGTAAGAAAGTTTTCATCTGCACCGTATCAATCTCGAAAACAGAATGTCTTGATGCCCTGTTTCAGTTGAGGAAACTTTTGACTATCAGTAATTGCATTAATTGGGATGATTGTATAGCTTGTGATTTCATTTGGGATTTCTTTTTCGCCAAGCAGGCTTTTTCTAAGTGACCTGATTATTTACAGAAATGGCAGATGGTATTTCGAAATCTGCATTCCTTGCCTGTATGAGATCTTCCACAGCAGCCACATCTTCCTGGTGGAAAAGCGAGAGGTCAATTCTATTTTACATAAGCTGCTTTTAGCACTGGGTTTGAAGCCTTGGAAGCAGGAGGAAGAGATGATGATGCCTCACATTTTTCCTACTAGTTCTAGTGGCGAATTAATCTACTGACGGTGTTGTTCATGTTGAAGTGCCATTTACTTTTACAAATGGTGAGAAGCTCTGACATTTCAGCCATGGTGACTGACAAGTTTAATAGAATGTAAATATCATAGTAAAATTGAACAAAGTCAATAAAGTTATCTGATCATCTTACCATGAAAAAATCAAAAGCATCACATGTTGATGTCCACTAAAAAAAACATACAACGATAAAATACAATGTCCATCCTCGTCGCCAATTTTTTATATCTATCAATATCAATATATATCACTATAACAAATGTATAAATGAAGGACAATAACACAATCAATCAGTTTCACAAGAGAAGTTTAATATTGACTTGACGACGAGTCAACCCTCAGACATGGACTGACTAATGAGAATGAACGAAACTAATTAACACATGGAAAGACAGACGCTTATTAGCCGTGCAAGAGGCACGAGGCACACCTTAACGAGAGACGGGATGTGATGGTGCATACGAACTGACAGGAACACAGTACATAGCACTAGCAGTAGCACTCTCTGGACTGATGACGAACTAATCCCAACTTTATTGGCTGTGGATTCAATGCTTGCTCTCTTGTCTCTTGAACAATTGCTTTAATGGCAGCGATTCCACGATCACCAATGACTCACATGGTATCTTGGTACCTCAGTTATCAGAAATTTCTGATTGTTCGCCTTTAAAACGATATACCCAGCGAAATATTGAAGTTTTGGACAGGGGGAAAGGTGTAGGAAGCGCTTGTAAATTTTTACTTCCTTGCCAATTGCGACATTTATCTACCTTTATGAATGCTTTGACGTCTGATGCTTTTATTTTGCGTCACTATGCAGTATGGGATGATTTTTAAAATTCACTAAGAATATAATAAAGTCTTGTCATTAACAAAATCTTTTGCAGGAAGGCAGTTGGAAGTTAATTGTATTCAGTAAACTCACGTTCAAGATCCGATTGATTTCGGTGCGCCTGATAATCGGAAATCTCCTTTTGTTTGGGTTCTCCCTCGTAATGATGCTTTGTCATAGAACAGTTATATTTATTTTTTTGCTAAAGAAATAACTTTATTTTTTAAACGAAGAACATGTAATAGATAAAAGATATAAATGGGCAAAGAGACATAAATAACAGTGGGGAGTGGAAATGGGGTCACGCCTGTCTCGGTGGCCGAGAGGCAGAAACAAGGAAAATTATTGCCGCGAACGATGGCCAAGGAGATTCTTTCGAACAGCCAAGCCGTTTCTCTCGGATCGCCTGTCGTGGACGAGATACGGCGATCGATCTCAGAGATCAATGCCGCGCCTGCTCGACCGACGATACCGGACGTTTCGACTGCGACCGGTACGAAGTGGTATCGGTCGCTCAAGCCGGCGTATTTGGCTGTTTTCCTGGCCTCTGCGACGCGGCTCACAATGCCCGGGTCATATGCCGATGCGGCTAAAGACGGTGGAGAAAAAGGAGTCGCTGCAAGTGGCGTCCCAGACCAGGGCTTGGCCGCGTTTGAATGGGAACACCCTTACTCCGTCTGGGCGTTTACCGTCGCCGCGGTCGAGGCCGACGGGCTCGAGGACGGAGTTGAGTCCGGCTGCGTCGAGCGATCATTTGACAACTTCGTTCAGCGCCGAGTGACGAGGGATACGGCCTGCGCTTTGACGGCAAGAGAGCGGGTGGAGGCCGAATTCGTCAATCATGGCGCCACAATGGCATTTGTGGACCAGGCACACCGTCAGGCCCAGACGGAGCGACAGGCCGAAACGAACGCTGTCGTCGTCCAGCAGCGATCCGATGGAGGATGAAGGTATGCTGTTGAGCCAGTCGCCTGAATGTGGCTCCGCTGCTGTGGTGAGGCAAGCCATTCGGTATTGATCGGCGGACTGGTACAACCCAGTTTTCGTCGCTGAATGGACGGCCGAGGAACAACATCTTTGTTGTTTTGGACTTGAAACCGGCGGCATGGACAACGAACTCCAACTCTCAGAGACAGTCGCCAGCTCTTTTGTCAGACTCGATTCAGGGAGGTTGTGAAGAATCGAGTCGACAAGAGTTTGCGACGCGTGGAGGATGACGCGTATGCTGGAAGGGCGACGTCAGCGGTACGTGTCAGGCCTATTCCACCTGTGCTCACGGGTAGACCGGCCTGGGCCCAACCAGTGTCGTCAAGATTGACATTACAAGTCTCCTCCATCGCCTTCCGGAGAGAAGCATAGAAGTCGGCCAGTCTCCCGGGTTGTTGAAGCACGGCGCGCTGCGTAGCAAAAACAGGAGTCGGGACAGGGACAAGCTGTTCTTGAGAAGGAATAAGGCCGGATGCGCGTCGATCGGCTTTAGGCGTTCGGTGAAAAACTTAAGCTGCTCAGTTGCCTCGGCTAGTTTGGAGTCGACGCCGGACGGGTCAATCGGCGAACCAAGAATGACCAAGTCTTCTTGACAGGTGAGTCTGATGCCGGGTAGAACAGATTCGACCGCGGGTTTGTCGCCTGCAGGGTCCTGGCTGTCGATGTCTACCAACTCCGATTTTGCCGGGTTCACCTGCAGACCGATTTTTCAAGAACCGGGAGGATTTTCGCCAGATCGTTGATCACTGAATTGCGTCATATTTTAGTTATATTTTAGACACGCATGCCCGTAAATAGTGTTGAATTATGATTTCTCTTTATTACAAAGCTGGGTCTCTTGAACGTTGACTGTGGTTAACTCAGAAACCACTGTATCGTTAACGGGTGATATCAAGTACGATTGTTAGATCAAATTAATTCTCGATACTGAAGTTACGCTGGCTTTTTACATAGTACTCCATACTGAAGTTATGTGGGCTTTCATTGTAATGCCCGGAAATCGAGAAATTAGATCTAATAACAATAAAAAGTGTTGTGGATTGTAGGCAAAACAATCTTTTTCCAAATGCTTATTTTTATCCAAGAGTTAATTTGCTAAGAACCTAAAGCAGGCTATTTGAATTCTACATGTGAAATATGAGGGTTGTGGGTGCATTGGTTCCTGAGTTATAAGCGGTCAAAGTTAGAGACGTTCAGCTCTATAAATGAAAATTTAACTCATTTACAATAAGGATGAAATTAAACCATCATGGCATATTTAATTATATCTTTTTTTCTCAGAAATTTGTAAGATACTGACATATTCCATGGAAAAACAGCCCTAATCTGTGGTCATGGGCCTAATATTTAGTTTCCTAAAACTTTGATATTTTTTAGATGCAACTTTCTGTTATGGTCTGTGATTGGTTGATTGCTTTCAACTCCTGAAAAAATGACCATCAGACTGAAAGCTTGAAAAGATAGCTATTTGTTTTTGAAGAGCAGGAATGCATCATTGCTTTCAAAATAAAATTATAAGAATTCTAAACTCAAAACTTGCCCTAGACATGGGGGGGGGAGATTATTCTTTTAAAATACCAAAAACTATTTGTTGTCATGAATTTATTATTTCTCACAAATTTTGTCTTCTAGTGTGGTAGATTGATTTTTTTTTGTTATCAATGGAAGAAGAAAAACGTGAACTCATAAGTTAAATAAGTCATGATGATGAAGGCTGTTAGGGTTCAAGCATATAGCCATGGCGTGTAACACATTAATAGTATGAAAATAACTGACCACACACCAAACAAAAGATTGTGATCTCATGTTGTGCATTGATGAATAGCAAAAGAGAGCGCTTTTGCTTTTGTCTTGTTTACCACAAATATTGAAGATATTTTTCACCAATGTTTCGTTTTCATTTCACACTATTTACTTTCATTCCAATATCAAATAGTGCTGCCCCTGAAGTGATAAACGATGGACAATTTTCCTTTGCCTCTGATGTTTTCTGCTTTGGAAACTTCCTTTGGGTACTTCTTACTGCCTTTGACAGTGATGATCAGAAACACAGCACATATAATACATGTATTGTTCCTTTCAACAACCAGTCCCAAGCACAGGTAAATCTAATTCAAAATAAGATCAATTACAAATAAACAGTTTTACATCAGAGGTGGGAGGTCGGAGATATTTATTTCACATCTGTTCCTTAGGGGGGGGCGCACCTGATTGGCGAGTTTTGGACCAAAAGGTTGATTTTCTGTTCTTTGCATATTCGGGAGTTAACCCTGACAGAAAATAACAACATGCTACCTTGCAGGCTGGTCTAGAATGACTAAAGGCTATGGGAGTTAACCTGACATAAAATAACAAGGCCTGGTAGGGGGCCTCAAGGTGGCAGTCCCACCATCTACCTAGGGTACAGTGGGCTTATCCCTACTTATCCAAAACAACCTGATTCAATGTGATATATACAATGATCAACCCGGCTTGAACTTTCGAAAACGACTCTGAAAAAGAACACGGACTGTGATTTTTGGAACATGGAATGTTAGGGCAATTAATGGAAAGAAGTTAGAATTAGCTGAAGAAATGGAAAATTTCAAAGTAGACATTTTGGCTATTACACAAACAAAGGAAAAAGGACAAGGAATAGAAAATGAAGGACCAAATCATACTTCAATCTTTTCAGGAGTAGATGTCAAAGATAGAGCTAGAGCAGGAGTAGGCCTCCTAATGCATAAAAGGCATGAAATGCTACTAGAAACTTGGAAATTTGTAAACCCACGGCTATTAGACCAAAAGGAAGAGAAATTAAATCATTAATAGCTTATGGACCAAACGAAGATGCCCCCAAAGAAGAAAAAGATATCTTCGAAAATGATTTACAAATAGCTGCAGAGAATCTCAAACCAAACAGGAATTAATGGTTTTAGGAGATTTATACGCTAGAGTAGGCAACAATGTAGAAACTTCAGGAGCAGTAATAGGTAAAGAAGGAGAGATAACAACTTCTCCAAATGGAGAGAGACTAATAGATTTTTGCCTAAAGAATAACATGAAAATAGCTAACACATTTTTTTCCTCATAAAGATATCCACAAATATACAAGACTAAATGAAGACAAAAGTCAATCATAGATTACATAATAGTTAGCAGTTCCTTTTTTACAGTACCATGGATGCTAGAGTAAGCAGAAGAGCTGAAATATTTAGTGATCATCACCTAGTTATAGCCAAAATGAGATTATTAACTGAAGAAAACAAACAGAAAAGGAAGGAGAAGAAAGCTAATAAACTCAAAATAGAAGAACTAAATAAACCAATAGTAAAACAGATGTACCAATCCAGGATAAAAAGATGAAGGAAACACAATAGAAGAAAAGTGGCAAATATATAAAGAAACACTCCTCAGTTGTACTGAAGAGGTCTGTGGTAGGAAACAAATTAAAGGAGGTGGGAAAAGGACAGCATGGTGGAATTAGAATGTCAAGACTAAGATCAAAGAAAAGAAGGATGCCTGGAAGAAATACTTGCAAACAAAGAGACCAGAGGATAGAATATATTACGTGAATAAAAGAACTATCGCCAAAGAGGAAGTTAGGAAAGCAAAACAGGAACAGTGGGAAGAGTTTGGACAAAGACTTCAAGAAAGTTATCAAGGAAATCAAAAGCTGTTCTGGGGAGCAATGAAGAGCACGAGAAAGACCAAAACATGCCCAATACGACAAACTAAGAACGCCAAATGAGAAATGATGAAAGGAGACAGCAAAATCATGGAAACGTGGAGGAAGTATTTTCAACAATTACATAATCCCTCCAGAACATATGAAACAAGAAGTACAGATCAATTATTAAGAGTAACAAGTAATGGAGATGAGGCAGCTGAAGAAGTAGATATCTCAATGGAAGAACTTCAAACAGTTATAAGAAAAGTGAAATTGGGAAAAGCCCCAGGAGCAGATCAAATTTATCCAGAAATGATTAAAAACCAAGGGAGAGGCAGACAAACTACTACATGCAATACGTCAACAAGCATGGAAGTCCAAACAGATGCCAGACGACTGGAAAAAGGGAACAGTAGTACCAATACATAAGAAAGGATCAACCATGGAATGCTCAAACTATAGAGGGATATCACTACTTAGCGTACCAGGAAAAATGTATGCCAGGATTCTGGAAATGAGACTAAGGAAAAGAGTAAAGGATCAGATTGAAGAGTATCAGAGTGGATTTAGACCAGGAAGAAGTGTACAAGATCACATATTTACAATTAGACAAATAATAGAAAAATTCCTTTGAGAGAAACATTGACTTGCACCTGTGTTTATAGACTTTGAAAAGGCATTTGACATTGTGAGGACGGACGAACTATGGCATTGCTTAAAAAAACACAACGTAGGCAAAATTTAATAGAAGCCATTAAATGTTTTTACAATAAACCAACATGTGCAGTGAGAGTAGTTGGAAATGTATCTGAAGAATTTGATGTAGATATAGGAGTAAAACAGGGTTGTATCCTAAGTCCTTTTTTGTTTATCACATTTATGGATTCAGTCGCAAAGGCATCATCGAACAGGAAGAAAATGAATGTAGGTATATGGCAGCTCAAACCAGTAAATGTATCAATGTTTTCATTTGCTTATGATTTAGTTTTGTTTGGACAATCAGAAAGGGACCTCCAGTCAAATATCAACATGATGAATAATGAATTAAATAAAAGAGAAATGAGAGTAAATGCAAAGAAAACCAAAATAATGCTAATAACTAGGGAAGCAAAACACAAAATCTTAAATTAGGCAGGGAGAATTTAGAACAAGTTCAAAGCTACAATTACTTTGGAGTACATCTAATGATTTACTCAGAAGGAAAACTAAGAGAAGAAATCAGCCAGAGAACCCAAAAGGCAAGTGTAATATATAACCACCTAGGAAAGGCATTTGTAGGTAAACAAGAATTGTCAAAAAAAAACCAAAATGGCAGTATACAACACAGTTTATTGTCCTACTCTCCTCTATGGCAGTGAAACCTGGATCTTAGACAGTAGGGAATACAGTAGAGTGCAGGCAGCTGAAATGAAATATCTAAGAAGAGTAGTAGAGAAAACTAAAAGAGAAAAAAATCTGAAACACAACAATAAGAGATCAAACTAAAGCAGATAGCATAAAAACTAAGATAGAAATGAATCAACTGAGATGGTTTGGGCATGTTAACAGAATGAATGACAATAGAATAGCTAAATCAGTATATAGTGCTAAAACTCAAGGTAAAATACCAAAAGGGAGGCCTCGGAGAAAGTGGGAAGAAGATATAAAAGAGGCATTAACGCAAAGAAATTTAACTTTCACGGAAGGAAACGGAAACTGTCAGGACAGGGCAGCCTGGAGAAAGATCATTTCGGGCATCTAAAACCCATACACCGGAAGGTAGAATGGGAGCTGATAAAGAAAGAAGAAAGAAATAATTTTGTAGGCGAGGGTAGGTAAATACAATCAAAATGTTTACGTAAATTATCCTAACAATGACTGAGAAGATGACAGTAAAAACCTGTATATTGGCGGTTAATCACCAAATGTGGCAACACCAACTTGATACCGACTTGACCTCGTTTCGCCAACACCGATCGACGCTTCGGCCATCGCTGTGTGATATAAGACACATTGCACGTCAGTGTGTATGTAAACACGTGCACAAGCATGGGATATAGAGCGAAAAAACAAGAAACTGGTCATTTCGACATCTATTTTCACAACAGTACACATCTAAAGCTAGATTTATAATCCTATTTACATAAGTAACAATGCCAGAGACTGTCGAAAGAGTGAGGGAGCTGCTACAACAAGGTAAACCCGTCTGAAGCGTTTGTTTTGCTTAATTTTTCTTTCGATTTTTTAACTTATATTTTTCTCGAAATGTATTTTTTTTTCACACTAAAATTCTATATCCTCCGCCAATTTACAAAACGATTTGTATTATATTTGGCACACAGGTTCCTCTTCTCAATGTTAATAGAATGACGTTGGGTTTTCTTTAAATATATTGTAAACGTTTTGAGAATTATTTTTTTTGTAATACAAATGCCGTTTTTGTACATTCACGATATATAGTGTTTTCAAAAAGTCATTAAAAAACAAAATTATAAAAAATATTTAAAAAAACGACGCCACTCTTTAGATATTGAAAGGAAAAGACGATCTGCATAGGTTTTGAGTGATTTTATTCATAACTAAGGGAGGAGATAGATTTTGCAAATTGAGTCAAAATCCAAGATGATGGCCGTTTCCATGGCAACCAAGGACGCTACAAACTTTTCAATGATATAGGATGACTGTATTTTGACTAAAAGGAAAAGCCTAAACTCAAAAACAGAAAAAATCACTTCAGGTGCCGCCCGCCCCCTTAAAAGGATCACAATATTCACCTAAACACAATTTAGAGCTAAATGTGGCCTGCCATTATTCTGTGATCACAAGCTTGTAACTAACCCCCTCCCATACTACTCCCCCTCCTCCCCCCCCCCTACTCTCCCATTCAAAAAATTATTTTAAAAAAGCCAAAATGAATCCATCTGTAATTTGCTCAAATTTAAACTACAGACTATTGGTCATTGGTTTCTGAAGATTGCACATAGGAACATCATTATCCCACTACTATATATATGAGAGAGAGAGAGAGAGAGAGAGAGAGAGAGAGAGAGAGAGAGAGAGAGAGAGAGAGAGAGAGAGAGAGAGAGAGAGAGAGAGAGAGAGAGAGAGGGGGAGGGGGAGAGAGAGAGATTGAGAGATATAGACAAACAGACAGACAGAAAGACATAGAGAGACAGACAGACAAGCAGAGACAGAGGCAGAGAGACAGACGGACATCAGACAGTAAGACAGGTAGAAAAAAGAGACAGAGACTGAGAAAGAAAGACAGAGAGAGAAAGAAAGAAAGAGAAAGACAGAAAGAGTTAGATAGGAGCGGGGGTGGAGGTAGTATTTTAAGCTCTTATTTTCTTTTCTTTTTTCTCCAGATTTAAATCTGGCTTTCAGTACAAGAATAAAAATAATTTTGGATTGTGATATTTTTCTTCATTATTACATAAAAGGTAGTTCACTGTCATTTGATTTTATCATACTTCTTATACTCCGATCTGAAATTTTGTAGGTGTATCAGGCTTTGATGACTAAAAAGTGGACAAACTACCATCCAAAGCCACAGTGTTGTCCAAACGAGTTGTACAGACTAATTTTGCAGTGTGTGAATGTCAATCCCAAAGACAGACCAAACATGCTGCATATTCGAAGAGATCTGGAAAGGTCAGTTAATAATATAACTGTATCGTTTTGTTAGTGTTAAATAGTAATATTTATTTTCTCGTCTTGTCCCCATCATTAATCCTTAAGGCTTATGTGGCAATCACACTGCTTCGAAGCCTCAGTACATGAATCGCTGGCAGTGAAATGTTTCACCTCATGATCTCGCTTACGATTCATAGTTTTGCACATGTGTAAAGAAAAGAAATCAAGAGCTACAGAAAATAGACAATACAGTAGTCGCTGGATAATCGTTAGCTACATAAAAGTAAAAGCACACTCTTCAGAAACACATGCCTACATCTGCTGACTGAATATTTACTCTATAATATAATAACAGTGTGTAAAGACACGGTCGACATGCATAAAGGTGCGTTTTTTCACTGAATGCAACTTCATACATATCCAATATTGGGCTCAAAACGGGTCTTTTGTTGTGTAGTCAGTGATATTTTTGTCAGATAGCGAACAATATCGTTGTCTATCCGAGCACCACCAAGATGAAGGTGTAAGTCAGTTTTGTGCCATGATTAGCCTTATATTCTGTCCCGCTCGTTATGAGTGTTTGGGATTTCGAAATCTTAGAGTAGAATAGCTGTCTGGATTTCATGCTGTGGATCACAAATTTTTCGATCGCTAATCCGAAACAGATCTCAATGCATAGGATTGAGACAAAAGACTGCGATATGATTGGCTGCTGCAATGGAAGGAGAATACAAGTTGTAGAGGACAAGTGACAAGTGACATACATATGCGGGCCCAGAGAGAGTAAGGGTGTGAGTGTGAGGGCAGGGCTTATGGTCAAGGACCTGTATTGATTGGCTCTCGAATCTCATTGTGTGCACATGTGTGATTATACAGGGGTGTAACCCCAAGTGTACGGTGGTTAGGAGGAAGCTTAAGCATGCACTTGTGCGAAGTGTGCACTTGGGTGGTGGTTGATAGGTGACCATCATTTTTATGGTTATGTCCCTTTTGGGAGTTGCGTGCCATGATTTTCCTAATCTAGTAAGTAGCACAGACACATTGCTGCGTTGTTCTAAATCGCTTTTTGTTTTTAATTGATGTGTTTGTTTACTTATTTAGTAAAATTAAGTATTTGTGACGGATATCTCGTCTAGGGCTTGGATTGGTAACGGATCAATAGAAAAGGCTGCCAGACTTCACATCTTTTGGTTTCCATCTGAGCGTTCAGTAGGGAGACTTAGGTTTCCATCCGTGTCCATGGTCATCTCGTTCTATGAAAGCCATCGACCCCGCTTGCTTAGCACCAGCATTGTAATTGTACAAACAACTGACGCCGTACATCATTACTAATATTACACTGTACACGCACAATACACAATGCGTGTTGTGATTCATCTCGTGTCATACTAATAGTGTTATTACTAATGAGGATGTGAACTTTAGTACTACTGTAGTAGATTGGCCTTATTGTAAAAAGACGACACCCCTTTCTCTCTCACACTCTCTCTCTCTCTCTCTCTCTCTCTCTCTCTCTCTCTCTCTCTCTCTCTCTCTCTCTCTCTCTCTCTCTCTCTCTCTCTCTCTCTCTCTCTCTCTCTCTCTCTCTCTCTCTCTCTCTCTCTCTCTCTCTCTCTCTCTCTCTCTCTCTCTCTCTCTCTCTCTCTCTCTCTCTCTCTCTCTCTCTCTCTCTCTCTCTCTCTCTCTCTCTCTCTCTCTCTCTAGAGAGAGAGAGAGAGAGAGAGAGAGAGAGAGAGAGAGAGAGAGAGAGAGAGAGAGAGAGAGAGAGAGAGAGAGAGAGAGAGAAGAGAGAGAGAGAGAGAGAGAGAGAGAGAGAGAGAGAGAGAGAGAGAGTTTCTACTCAGTGTTTTGTCCTACACCTGGCTCAATGCGCATTGAGAGATGACCGTCAGGAGGATAAGCTGGGTATCTGTGATTTATTGGTGTGTCATCATTTTGAAGTTGAGCATATCAAGCGTCTCTTTAGTTTCTCTGTACTCATTTGTACCGCCGTCGTATCGTGCAAGGCTAGCAATCACACATCCTTTGGCAGACAGGAATTGTCCAGACTATAATAATAATAATTGGGATTGTTGAGGAAATGTGTGCGTGCACTTGGCTGAAGTGAGACCAAGCCACAGTGCACTTAACAATATGGGTTTATATTGCGAAAAATTGGTCAGATGGAAAAAGCATGTGCTTGGGCGAAGCATGCACTTGGGTGGCGAGTAGTGTACCTGTAGACTTTATAACATGAGTTATCTCCTATTGTTCCCATAAACACACGGTATGCATAACATAACACTAACACACTTTTTCAAACACCCAAAGGGCGTGAGTTTATCCAGCGACTACTGCATCCAATTCACAGTCATAGATCCAGAATGCTGGGTTTCTTTTTTCAATCTAAGAAATTCCTCCTCATCGCCTCCTTTCACACACACAACATACACTATATACAGTGCGGTTTGTGTGGGTTAGCCTTGACCCTGGTGAATTATTTTTTCTAAACAATTCGAAATAGACAAAATGCCCTGGTTTTAATTTTAGTTTGTTCTTTTGACATGAAAATTATCCATTGATATCATTTTCTTAAGCTTTCCACAAACTCAAGCTTGTAGACTTACTAAGTTACTTAGTGTAAAAGTGAAGCAAAGAATGTTTCACCTACCACTAGAAAATTATTTTCTTACTGTCTTTTCCTTCTTTAATCCAAATGACATATATATTACAGGAAGTTCTATTTCTGTTAGATATAATTTTTAAACATGGAACAAGTTCAAAACAAAAAAATTGAAAAGTATTAATTCTTTTAAATATGCCATTGATATGCAGCTCTGTAATTTAGAATATTTGTATGATGAATGAATGTACATTGTCCTGATTGATTATTGTAGGTTGAATCATTTTTAAAACTCCATGATTGTATTAAGATTTATGGGGCATTTAAAGGTCAAATGACCTATCGAACCTCTAACACGATATAGAATTTGTTATGCACATCAACATTTGATGTAAACTTTGTCCAGTGCACAGAAAGATTTGACTTTCAATATTTAAATTCTTTTGAGAAATTGAAAATAAGCCAATTTGTCACTTACAATACAAACACATGAGGGTATATGGACCTGAGAAATCATTAAAAGAGCTTACCAACATGACTGTGACATGTTTGAAATTTTATGGGCATTACCCATACATCAATTGTTATTTTCCTTACTCTTTTTAACATAGAGGAAGCTTAGATGTATTGAGATGAACCAAATTGTTTATAAATGACAATGCTAATGCTAATTTCTGATTCAAAATTGCATGTTTTCAAATTACATGGAAACCAATACAGTGGGAGTCGGATTCAGCGAGGTCGTCGGGACTGATGCTTGGTTCTCGTTATATGAGATCTTTCGTTGAATGCAAAGTCAACAAGGAACTTCCCATTTCAACAGCATTGATTATTTTTTGTTTAATTTCAAAAGAAAGGCATGTGCGCTTTGTGGGCTTTGATGTAAAGGTAGATGCCATTTCGATAAATCAGAATGAATCGACGGTACAGCGAGTCACAGGTATGATTATGAATGCTATAGCACAGTATAGAAGAAAGTGAGCAACGGAAAGAAAATTGGTATTAGCCTAACCCCTAGACCTTTAACGAGGTCGTGCCAGTCACTAAAATCGTTTTGATTGGTCCAGCGCTTTTCCCTACTACTACTAGCCAATCTTCCATTCACTTGCACCAATGATGATACTACAGTAGAACAATTGTTTTAGTATCTTTGCTCACACTACACTACCTACCCTGGCTATTAACAATTAACAAGTCATCTGTTTCGCCCCAAAAACACATTCGTACACAGTGCGTCAATCAATGACTTCTGCGTTTAGGCTGCTTCTCGCTGGTAAAAAAGAAAACCGAAGTGAATTGAGTGAGAAATCGTTGTTTCACTGCCTTTATCGACTGGCATGACCTCATAGGCAATTTTACCCATGCCGATTCCCCGTTGGATGTGTCGTTTTTTTACAAAGAGAATGAAGGGGGAAAAGGGGGATTTCTAGTGGCCTCGTTGTAGCCGACATTTTATTGAGTGCGGTCTCAGTGGATGCGGCTCCCACTGTATTCTTAAAATTTATTTCTAATTTTTCATTTTTTGTTGTTGAAATTTCTCAAAATTTTCGGAAAATTTGTTTTAAATTCATCAGTATTTTCTTCTTTCTTTGCTCTGTTTATTTATATAATTAGTATAATTCCAAAAAAAGTTGTTTCCTTATCCATTTCCACAGAATGTTTCATCGAGATAGATGCTTGATGGAAGAAAATGCATCTGAAGGATCTATTGTCTCCTTAAACAATTGTCAACAGCAATACTAACAAAGAGCCCTCTGCGTTTCTTTAGAAATAAAAGAAAACAGAGTTTAAATGAAGACAATCCTTCCACATGCAGTGGAAGTGAAAGTGACATCTTTTCAAATACCAGACAATCTGAGGAAATTTATACTGAGATCGCTTATGAAGATGTAAACAGCTTTTTTCATAATAGTATTGATAGCTTTGATGCAAATGCTTTAATGAGTTGTAATTCATCAATGATCTTAAATTTAAATGATGCAGACGATGATGATATTGATATATGAATAACCATGAACCCTTAGCATAGCTTTTTTGGGAAAATTGATTCCTTGATGTCATATCTGACACACAAACGAAGTCTGAATGACTGGACAAGAGGCAGATAAAGTGATACAGATTTCTTGAGAGCTACAGAGAACAGGAAGGATTGGAGAGCAATGAACATTGATGTCTGCAGCTGACCTTTGTCAGTTTGTGAATATCTTAAATATAAATATATTTTTAGTCTTGTTTTATAACTTAAGCACGATTTTCTATGATTTTAGAATTAACCTTATTGGAAACCATTGTTATCTTAGCATTACTTTTATGCTCCAATCATGATGTTTTAACTTAAGAATGCTTTTGAATCATTTTAGGTTACATACAATTTGAAATCATGAATTCCAGAATAAGTACGTTTGCATTAGACATCATGTATTTCAAAAATCAAATTCACCTGAAGAATGTCAATGTCATGATGGTATTTATATCCATATTAAACTGGCTGCTCAATACTTTTTCATTCAAAATATGTTGGTGCTTTTAAACTTTGAAAAGTATTTTACAATGTTGCTATTTTGAATTTCAAAAAGTGTCATGACTGCAGTAAATTGATTGCTCAGTATATTTTTTTCAAAATGTGTTTTTTGAAAGGCTAGGCATATTTTTTACAGCCTAAATAGCGCAAATCCCTGGTCACAGACTATTTAGGCCAAAGGTATTCAGAATACTATTCTAGAAAAAAAATCGACAGACACACCCCTAACTCAAAATGGATTAGTCTAGGTTATAACATTTTTGTGAAGCATAATTTTTGCCACTCAATTGGGTTCCATCATAGCCAGGATGACTTCATCTGGGCCTATGCCACTCTTTATTCGGCTGACCTAGGCCTAGGCAGTGAACGACAAACTTTGTCTCCAAACCTGCAATACTCTCATTCTCATAAAGAAGAAGCCTTGTATACTATTACTCGTGTAGTGTCAGTGTCATTTCTGTACGTGTAAGATTACTAAGACTAAGACACACATAACAGTGATGCTTATGTGTGTGTAGTGTATGTTTAAGTTTGACTCCATGATCTGTGACCAAACCAGACTAGATTCTATTTACTTCTTCCCACTTACATCACTTTGGGGTAGTTATTAACATAAAGAACGTCGTTATCACCAAATCATTGGCGGATTTGTGTTATTGTTAAGTGTCTTCCCAAGGATCACAACATTGGACCTAGCTTTGCTAGGATTCGAACCCATGACCTCATGATCTCGTCCGACAGTCTACCCACTGCCAAAGATGCAACATAACGTTGGGTCCTCGACCCAAGTTCAAATATACAATTTGCAAAACGGACGAAATTCCCAGCGTGTGTGGGCAAAATTTTGCAAATCACCTGGGTGCTGGCCCGAGGCCGGGTTTTCTGGATGCTCTAATTTTTTTTGCCTTCGATTAGAGATCAGAGGAGTGGCGGAGAAAAAAGTGACAAAAATTTTCGTTTTTTGCTTTTTTGATTTCAGATTCTTAATCAGTGTCAAAAAAGAAATATTTTCACTTCCTCTTTTCCTTTTCTCATCACCAAAATTCTATTCGTGGTTTGACACGACTGACACAGGTAATTAATGGGACAGGTGTTGGTGACGTAGTTCAGTTTTGTGGCAAGAAACCTCAAAGTACCTATGAGGTGTTCATGAGGAGAAATGGCCTCTCTCATCACTGTATTCTCCTTTGTAATAAGGGGTGCAATGAGCTGTGAAGCTCCATATAAGTGTCTTCATCCATTCTTATGTAGTTGTGGAAATCACTTGCGTAGAGACTAAGTTCATTGAGTAATTTTTGTGCGTAAATCTATCACGCTGAAGCAGCCATTGCTTAGACCACAAAGTTCTGTTTCTTTTTCTATATGATAGAATAAATAATAAGTCGACAAATTCCTTTTTCTCTTTCAGTCGCCATATCGCCTTTCACTATCACTTTCAATCTTTAAAAAATTCAACAATCGAAAAAAATATTATGCCACAGCACGTTACAAAAAAAAAATTCAATAAATTAAATACTTATGAAGACTGTAGGAACTATTATACTATAATAGTCCCTGCAGAGTCTTCATAAGTATTTAATTTAATTTAATTTAAAGTGGCTATTTCTTACTTTCATTTTCCTCCACCTTTAGTCGTTTCAGTATCAAAAATTTATGAAGTAAACTCCTCCAAAAAAAATAGGCCCATGCTGGGAGTACTTTTAAATTGATTTACACAATTTTAGCCCTCTCTCAAATGTATTTTGAATGCTATGAGCATGCAAACTTGACATTTTTGACACTTTGCCACTCAGATCTTGATTTTTTTGTAAGTCCAGCCTATTTTTTTATGAAACTTTCTAATGTCATACATATCTTAATATTATAGTTAAAGGATTTTCCTTTCGCTTATTTAAAAGACTTCTTGTGTACTCTTTGAAAATGTGTTTTTTTCTTCATTGTCTGCTTATGACATAAGAGTACTACTCACTATACTCTTCACGGCTCCATATTTTCACCACCAACTGTGCACCAACAAATCACACAGAGCAAAACACACTGACCAACGCGGCGGTCGTCGCAAGCAGCGCACAATCGAGACAATCGTTGGCCACTGTCCCCCAGCAAGACACGTCAAAACAAATTCACCATCTAGCCTGACGCGCATAATCACTGACAAAAATTACAACATTCACTGTAACAACGACACACAACTGAACTACTTTCATCACTCAACGCGACCTGTCAATCATTCCAAGCAAGACAAAAATTGAGTATCACAGAACAACGGGCTTCTCAAGGTCGTCTATTTCATTCTCGGTCTTGCAGAAATAAGACTTCAGATTTATACTTTTATAAATGAAACGAAGGCCGACATAATTTTTATAACAGAAACGTATTGAGAAAGCAAGGAGATGAGCCTCTCATCACAGAAATGATGCCAAAAAGGCTATAACTTCCACGGCGAAGCGAGGAAAACAAGGACGGGAGGGGGCGTGAAGCAGCAATCGGTACAGGGACTCGTTCCAACTTATTCCAAATAACCAAATGTAAAGACAATTCTCAATACGACACTTTTGAAAATTGTAAAATAATAAACACACCCCATTGTGCCTTATTCTGCGTGTGTGTCTACCATCCCCCGGTCAAGCAAAAAAGAACCGCCACACCATCAGCAAATTTGAACAGGATTTTTCTGACTTCCTTTTGATTCCATTAACAACAAAAACAACGTCTACATGTTAGGCGACGTATCTATCACCTTGAAAGTCAACTAATTCATCTGTAAAGAGCTTAATCACACTGATTGAGAAGTTTCCAACAACTCGTCACTGACGCAACACATGAGAAACAACACATTCTAGACTTAGTTTTAACAAGAAGCGATTTAGTCAAATCTATAGTAAAAGTGTCAGAATATTGCACATCAGACCACTACGCCATTTCATTCAAAATCAACGTAGACAAACCCAAGACAACGAGAGAAAAGATCCTCTGCAGAAACATTAAAGGCATTGACATCGACACCTTCAAAGAAGACCTTTAAATTCATTTTCAGACAGGACACCTGAATCAGCAAATGACTTTGATAGCTCCATCCAACAATTCTCGACAAACACGCTCCACTTCGAGAGAAACCGCCCCAATAAGGACTGCAGCGCCTGATCAACGAGAGTTCTGAACGGAAAGAAAAAGAAACGAAAAGCCGAGAGACTGTGGAAAAAAAAAAAAACTGGATCGACTGTTCATAAAAACATTTACAGACAAGAAATTAGTTCTCTCTTGCTAATGTTATTAAAGAAGAAAAATCAATTTATTTAAACAAACAGATACAAGACAGTGAATCAAGTTCAGACACAAATCAAGAAACTGCAGATAATACAAAACAATGCCGCCAGATTAATTATGGAAGTTTCAAAAAGAGAACACATTATGCCAATACTTAAACACCTACACTGGCTCCCAACAAAATCTCGCATTGACTACAAGATAGCTACAATCACATACCAATGCCTGCACGAGGCTGACTTTCCAGTCTACTTAAAAGAGTTAGTTCCTAAATACACACCGAACAGATCACTGCGCTCAGCGAGCAAGAAAATTATACAAACACCCAAAACCAAACTTAAGACTCTTCGGAGATAGGGCCCCTACAAACACAAGCAGCCAAAATTTGGAACATTTTACCATGGGACGTCCAGTCTGCAGAGTCTTTGAATATACTGAAATCTCGCTTGAAGACCCACTACTTCTCCAACACATTTAGATGAATTTTATTAAATTGCTTGCTTTTACTGAATTGATTGTGATACTATTTTTTATTGATGCATCTGTTTTATGTAAAATGTTTTAGCGATAGCATGCCATGTCTGAGTAATCATTTTGCTTCTTGTAATGCGCCTTGAGCTCTTCTGAGGGAAGGCGTAATATAAATATTCTTCTTACCTTATGTAATAATTTTATGCGGCTCTGAAAATGGACCGAAAATGTTCCGTACAAACGTGTCGGAAAAACTAAGTCTAAATAAAACTTCAAAATTCATACCTTCGTTATTTCTTGTTTGATTTTGTTCAAATAAAGTTTGTTTTTCATGTTTTTTAAAGCTCTATTTGAAAATAACTTTGTTGTTTCTATGTGACTTAAACAAAATTTTACTTTGTGGTACCTAATTATAGTCGACGATTATGCCACTGCATGTAACAAAAATAATTCAATAAATGAAATACTTAATATATAAAGATCCTGTGAGTGGAGCAAAGAGAGCGTCAAGATAAAAATACGGTACCGTAATAATTTATTGCAGCTATGTGAGAGGTGCAGCGCACCAAAATTTACTGTGGTCACAGACGGCATGTGTGTATAAACATAGGTGGTGGCCCGGGTTCTCGCCTGGAGCCATTGATGCTAACGTATGCCCTGCTTAAGCATTGAAGGCCATTTGCAGACCTGCCAACTTTTTCAGGGACAAAATAGGGAAAATGAATATTTTTGAATCGTGACATGTCGATCGCTTCACATTTGCAATAACAGACGGTGCACCCGTATGTTATCGCAGTTGTTTTTGTGCGACCACAAACAAATTTTCTTAGCGATTTCCGAATCTGGGCACCTTTCTCTTACTCTTTAACAGAGTCCCGAACTGATTACTAACCGAGACAGGCAAGTTTTTCTCAAAAATAAATTTTGTCCATAGAACCTCTGCCCTAATCACAGAGCAATCTCTGTCCTTGGTCATGAAGCCACTGACATTCCTACTGGATAGACTATCCTTAACTGCAGTAGCATGCTTTGCAGTTTTCACACGTTTTTCTGATATCATCCTTCCCACCACTGGCAATGCTAACATCTAAACCACAAGGTACACAATGTGCAAAGCTCTCCCTTTTGACAGGTTTAATGCATGGCCATTCCTTCCTATATTCCTCCCGAAATTTAACACTTGGTTTAAGTTTCTTGCTTGGTTGAGAACTATTAGTATTACAACTAGATCTAGAGGTAGGTTTCACACCTTCTGAATGTTTTATTTCCAAAGGCCTTTATTTTCAGAAATTGATCCATGCCCAATTCGAAATAAAACGTTTATATTATCTAGATCTAGATCTCAGTTGTAGAGCCTAGTATTCCAATTTTAAACATGGTAAATTATAAAAACAGCAGTAAATTAATTAATAAATCAGGATTGAATAAATCCAAAATGAAGGTAAAACTAATTCAAAAATATAATCCAGGTAAGATTCGAAAGACACAATCAAGAAAGCGCTAGATATAGAAAATAATATGAGTCAGTCGTCACCTTCGTAAACAAAGGAAAGAGACTGAAACTGTAAAAGAATGATAATATTAATAGACTGTATTTAAATGAATAGTTTAAACCTAGCAACGCGAAAGCAGTTTCTAGCCAAACAGCATTAATAGGTGAATATCAAGTACTCAAAATCACTGAATGTAATCTACGATTATTATCAATGAAACTATTTATATTTAGTATCAAACCAAATGGTTTTATTGTCTTCCATTATTTCTAACAAGTATGATTATAAGCTTAGTACTTAGTAGAGCTTAGTAGGAATTATAATTCGCAATTTTCTTCACCAAAATAATTTTTGAAGCTCTCGAGAACAAAATATCGGGAAAATTGCGACCATATCACCGGGATGCCGGGAATGGGGTTCCAAATCGGGAGTATCCCGATAAAATCGGGAAACTTGGCAGGTCTGCATTTGCAGATCTATCAGTGCTTCTGCTAGATTGTTCTATGCCAAACGCCAATGCATGTGGGCATTTCCTCACAATTTTAGCAGAATTCGAAACAAAAATTGGAAGGAGGCGCCCATGACCGATACTTGTGTTTGGCATAAAACAACCTAGCACTAGCAGACGTGCCGATAGATCAGCGATTGGCACTCAAAGAGTAAATATTATTTTATGATTTCATGTCCTTATTCATTACTAATCCAAGAATAAAAGCAATGTGGTATCTAGAGAGTAAAATTATTAAAGCAGTTATTCAAAATTATTTACAGGTAGATCACAAGACTATTAAATCTTGAACAGAAAAACAGTACACGGTTGTTTTGAAAGTGATGAAAAACAATTTATTGAGAATCATTTACCCATGTATGAGATGATATATTAGGTAAGATGAGATAATGAAAATTAGATGAATCTGTCAGTTATAACACTAAGCACATAATAGTCCTTTTTGACTGAGAAAAACAAATATGAACCAGCTAATATTCCACCAAAATTTCATTGATTTTTGACTTGCACTCAGAATAGTCTGATAGAAGTGATTCATGTTCCTTGATCAAAACCATACACGCTTGCCTTTTTGTTCGATTGATTCACCCAGCTCCTGAATTGAAGAAAAAAAAGAAGACATATTTAACTTCATACACATAATATACCAATGATACCATAAACTGATTTCAGACATTTAGCCTTATCTTACGATATGATACATCACTAGTAGAGTGGTCTCCACCAAAGAGACAATGAAATGCCGTCTCTTAGCGAGACAGTCTCTTAGTCGAATATCAAAAACTGGGAGGGGGGGGGGGGTTCACGACTTTAAACCTAGAGCTCCAGACTCAAAAGAGAAGGAGGAGTATGGAAAAAAGGATTAAGAAGAACGAAACAGGATATATTTCTAAAAATGGGATCCGAGATAGATTCAACGCACTGGTCCTTCATGTCAGTATACGTTTGACACATGAAAAGCCCTACCCCACGGTCATACATGGCCATCCTAAACATGCTAATGTGACACGGTGAGGTCTGAGATATGAGAAGTTTTCAGTTTTGTACTGAGTGTGGGTTTGAGTGTATTTGTCCACCTACACTGCATGCTTCCACTTCCATCCTACTCACCTCTTTTACTGTTTATGTTAGTTTGATTATTTTGAGCTAATTAGTTTGGACTCCACCTCCACTTTCGTTGTCATGAAATCGTTGTTAGCAAATAATATTGTTTTGTCTTTTGAGCCAATCAGCTTGGACTTATGACACTCCTGCAATTCTTACTGATCTACTACATTATATATATAATCTATTTATCTACTCGCCCAATCTCTTTTTTCTGGGTGCATCTGTTCCATCGGGTCACATGATTTCAGAGCTAGCTGCCAGATGATTTGTATTTGGAAATTGTCACTTGCAAATAATTTTTTGTCATGTAATTGCAATTTATTAATATTGTCATTTTTAAACAAAATTAAGACATGGCTTTAAAGGAATAAAAGAAACAAACTTGATTTAGTTTTGATATCTTGTTTTCCACTTACATAATTCTTAGTCAATGTAACACTAATTTTCATGGAAATATTGCTAGCCCGTTTCCCCCTATTTAATGTGGCCACTTGTTTAAAATAATAAATATGTAAATTAATGCCTTTTAAAAGTACTCAAATTGTTGTAAAATTGTAAGAAATGCATAGAAGTGTACAGTCACATCTCGATAACCAGAACACCCCGTTCCAAGTAAATTGTCTGGGTTATCGAGACATCTGAAGTATCAAATCACTAATCAAAGGATACATTTTGAACCAGTGAAAGCCCTCAGTACTTACACTAGTAATGAAGGCCTAGTTCATTTTTGTTTCTGTTATCTCCTTTTATTTTTACAGAGACAGTGAGACCGTTAAACCTATATTTTTAATAAAATCAATGTTGACACTAAAACATTACAACAAGTCATTTGCCTTCCTCACTATTGCCTCCGACTTCACCCGTTTTCAGTAATTCTGTTTTCTTTGCAAACTTACAAAACAAATACTACTACTAGTACTACACGTAGATCTACAAGTCAGAAATAGCATGAAGCATGAAGTAGACCGCATTGTTTTCCTTCAGTTTACCGGCTCATTGTTTTCATCTTTTTATTATGGAAGTAGTGTATTGTGTGAATGGTGTCTCCACCTCAAAAGATTTTTAGCTTCTCAATTTCACCCTAAATCCCTCATCCACACTCAGACAACTAAAGACACATAGCCGATCTTTAATAATGCCAATATAAAGTTTGATATCTGAACACCGTGTTTAAAAATGAAGAGAAAATAATAACAAATTAAAATGTTACAAAATTTTGAAACCACCATACTTTTTTGGGTACCCATGCCATAATCTTGTGCCGGACCTTGGGTAGTCTATGAGCTAATAATTGCAATCCATTTTTCGTTTTCTGACTGCAATCATTTTTCTAAACAAAATTTAAACACATACAGCCTACAGATGAGGGTTGGGGACTAGAATTAAGTGCAACGTAAAAATTTTAAAAAGTTAGTAACCATGATTTTATCATTAACATTCAAGCAGAAGTCGAACTTGAATAATTCATGAACAATACAAATGAGAAAAAAGTGATAATAGAATTAGAGCACACGTTACCTTCTTAGATGGAACATAACAATATTGAAGACCTCCTTCTTCACACATGACGGGGACATGAGACATAATGTCAAGTGGGGTCACATCTCCAGCTAAAACGACAATTCTAACAAAGAAACCATGATAAATTTGAAATTTTCAGATAAGCAACAGAATGAAATTAAAGAATTGTGACCATGATAATATAAAATTATATAGACAACAAACCGTTTAACATGTATTATGGGGGGTGTCAAATGAAACACATGGCTTTAACACAAAATGTGTTTTTAATCACTTTTAAAAAAAATCTACCTTTATACCAACCAAGGATGATATGTGCTTTTAAGACTAAAACCATCATATTATTTCATAATCTAATCTCATTTATTAGTCTTAGTGATGATGAATAAAAACCATTTCTAAAGATATATGAAATATGATTCCCTTGCATGCTGAAGATCTCTTTTCAGCACAGAAGGATGTACGTGCAACTTTATTTTAAGCCCTGACCAGCATTATCACAAATAGATCTGCATTGGATGAATGAAGGAAAATGAGGAATGGAAACAAACTCTAAATTTCTCTATAAAATGTCTTGTCGTTTTTTTTTTTTATTTCTCTCAATTTGATCTTTTTCGTTTTTGCTTCCATTTCTGTGTGTGTGTCGTGTGTGTGTAGAAAAGGAGGGAAATGGGGAGGATGGAAAGAAAGCAAGAGAGGGTGGTGGAAAGAGCCAGAAAGCTGAGGCTTGTGGGAAGAGAAGATGATTCCTTGATAAAAGTTGTATGTCAAACTTACCCTTTCTCACCCTTGCGGATACTTTTTGGACTTCTTTAATCCCTTTCCGCAGAGAATTGCATTTGCTTGCTGTGGGGAAAAAAACAACTAATTACGACAAATGATGGCATATTTTTGAATATTTATGAAGACTGAATGACGTTAAGCATGAAATGCCATAGTAAAATATGTAAACATAGGTATGGTAAAGAAACCAAAGAAAGATTGGTTAGTATACGTCAAACAAATTTGGATAATATGTATGACACATATATATGTGCCCTTCATCAGTTGATAAAAATGTGGGTAATTTAACAGATCCAAGAAAGGATCGGCCATTAGAGCCCACTGTGCATACCAGAGGATTGGCCACTAGAACCCACTGACGACCAAAAATACCAGAGGATTGGCCACTGGAGCTCACAGACCACCAAAAATATCAGAGGCATATTCTGTATACAAATCACAACAGTTTGTATACAGTCTACCGTGGTTAATCAGACAGTGACCGTCGCCGCAAAGAAACTGTTAGTGTTAGACACGCGTGTCCATTAGGTGAAAATGCATTTGACAGAATGGTTTGCAGGAGCTGAAATCTGTGTGTGTGTGTGTGTAATTGTGATATCGCATTTCAACATACTTATCATAGCTTTATCCTCTTTGCAGAGCTGTGTGTTGGAAAATTCACAAATCAGATAAAAAAAGAAGAAAGAAAGAAAGAGAGACAAAGAGAGAGAGACACACAGAAAAACAGGGAGGAGAGACAGACAATCAGAGAGAAAGACAAGAGAAAGTTTCTGTCCACCATAAGCCGTAATCCCAGGATGAATTAAGAGGAAACAGCTAAAGATTAAGCAGACCTACCAGCAGCTCTCGCCAACCGCCGGCGAGTGAGAGGAAAAGAAAAAGATGAAAGGGGAGAGAGACAAATGAACAGAGAGAGGGGAGATGGAGGGAGACCTGTTTAGTGATATTGCTACTACCATGTGAAGTGGGTTTGGAGAACTGCCTACCAGAATTTTTGTTTTTGTGATGTCGATTAAGCCTGGGGATCATGAGGTCCCGAGTTTGAATTCTAGCAAAGACAAATCCGACGTTGTGTTCCTTGGGAAAGATACTTGACTGCTGTTTTCACAGCAATGCACATATAAACCTAGTTTTACAAGCCTCTTTACATTAAAAACAATGCCAGAGACCGTCGAAAGAGTAAGGGGGCTGCTACAAGAAGGGCAACCCGTCCGAAGCATTGGCATGTTATTTTTCTTTACTTGCATTTCTCTCGAATGTAGTTTTTTCACCCTAAAATTTTATCTCGTCTGTCATTAACAGACCAATTTGTAGAATGTTCTCACACAGGTTCCTCTAATCAATGCTAATACTACTAATAGAAATACATCACGTTTTTTTTATAACTTGTAAACTTTTTGAGAAAATATTTCTTTTTGTAATAAAAATGACATTTTTGCATATAAACGATAATGCTATTTTTAAAAATTCATTAAAAAAACAACAAACTATCCAACATATCAACAACAAAAAAACACATCACATTCTTTAGATACTGAATGGGAAAAAATAATCTGCACAGCAGGGTTGCCAAGTTTGAAAAGTCAAAATAAGGGACACTGGGAGGTGAAATGAGGGACAGTGAGACTGACCGATGTATTTGATAAATTCATAGACGCTGTGCGCATAGAATAGGTTATTCTCTCATTCCCACACCAAGCTATCATTAACCTTCAATTTTTCTCCCACAAGTGTGTTTTCCAGTCAAGTCAGCCCTATCATTACTCCCACTTTAGCACCGCTGACCATAGGCGCAATGGTAGGAAATACACGACAGCGGTGCTAAAGCGGGAGTAATAATAGGGCGACGACTGACTTGGAAACACAAGAGTGGGGCTTTTTGTTCTTTGTTTTCTTCATGCAGGGGCGAGCCCCCCTGAAACCCCCCCACACTTTTCTCAAGAAGAGGAAAAAACTGAGAAACAGAACCAGTAAGAAGGTAAAATGATAATATTATTATTATTCCCCTGCACAAGGAAACAAGAATTGCGTTGATCAGCTATTTTGAAGAAAGCAGACACAAGGAACACTGTTTCTTTTAATGCAGAACACCCTCCTCCACTCCCTCCTCAGGATAAGCTATGGAAATCTAACTAGAAAAAATGTATTTCTCAAGTCTCATTCCCGGAGTTAGGCCTAGAGTAGATAGGACCACAGAACAGGTAGGGTAGGCCTCGCGGAGAGGCGAGATTGATGAGAGATAGCACTGCCAAGTATGCAACGGTCATGTCAATATTTCTTTATTCAGACCCGGCCACGGAGGCTTGTGAGAAGTGAGAGGAGAGAAAATCAGTATCACGGTAGGCTAGCCTTCATCGTGGTCAGTTGGCCTGAGTCAACGAGAGAGAGCATGGTCGCTGTCTTTTTTTAGTGAGTCAGGATACACTGCAAACAGTATCGTTTAACTATTTTCAAATTCGATACTGCCTGGCGGTGCTAAAGTGCGATTATACCGAAGAAGCATTGTAGGGGCTATTGACCACAGCTGCCAATCGTATTTTGCTCTTTATTCAAACTCAACAGTGTTACTTGGCTCATTATTAACACTAACTCACCACTCAGTCCACTGACCAGTACTTTTTTTCAGAATAGATCTAGATCTATATTTATGATTTAATAACCCAATAGCTTTCACTTTCACATCTTAACATCATTTATAATTTATAAAGTTAAGTTGATTTTTAATCCATAACACAGCACAAAAATCATGAACCAGCCATTAGGCCCAGGCAACCTCACACGTTGACGTAAGAATCGTCTATATAGATGCAAAGTGAAACGCGAGCACACAGCATGAAATTATTGAAATGGATAGTAGATCTAGATCTAAAATAGTTCCAAGCGGGTTTAAAAGGTCGGGAGTAGATGATCCTACCCTCCACGAGTCTCCTGCTGCCTTGCAGGCAAGTCTTGGATGACCAAAGGCTAAGGGAGTTAACCCTGACAGGAAATAACAACCTGCTGCCTTGCAAGCTGGTCTTGAATGACTAGTTCAAAGCTACAACTACTTAGGAGTAATGATTAACTCAGAGGGAAAACTGAGAGAAGAAATCAGCCAAGAATCCAAAAAGGCAAGTGCAATATGGCGGGTTTCACAAAATGGTCCAACCCCATTTCCCTCTTTTGTCAAAATGTACATTTCTTACAAGTGCTATATGCTATGTTAATTAAAGCTTAGAACATGAGGATTCCAGATATATGACTTTAAGAGATAGCAAAGGACTGTGAGGCTAGTAAATTAGCTTTTAAGTCATGTTTTTCAATCAAGGGGCATAACTGAAAATTCTAGGTCCAATGCCAGTGACGCAATGTTACGCGAACTGCACGCGTCCGTGGATCGAGGTTTCCTGGCGTTTATTTAGTGACGTAACGTTTGGGCACCTGGTTTGGACAGTTCCCTAGTTCTCAAAAAGATGTAAAGTCTGTGTTTGTATTTCCGACACCTCAGGCTTGGAGTCTACGGCCGGTACCTTACCGTTGATCAGATGACTCACGCGTTCCAGATCGTGTGGATGGATGAAAACTGATACTTTTTTTCTCCCGTTTTTTGTAAAATTCTGTGATTGTACGCCTTATACTATCCTCATTACGTGTTACGGGTTTATCGTGTCTACCATTCTGCTGAAACCGGCACGGTAAACTTCACGACTTATATAACGCCTGAGGATGCGATACGTATAGGCCGATATTTGCCAATAGAGAGAGAGGGAGGGAGAGAAGAGAGAGAGATGCACAGGCAACAAAACCCTCACCGAAAAGAAAGTGGTTTTGATGACAATGGTCCTTTTCCCCCGTACGAGCCCCCGCCCCCATCATCACTTCTCCGCTACTCCCATCATCACCCCCCCCTCTTCGACTATCTAGTCACATAGAGCGCCCCACTAGATTAGCACAAACTTGTCTTTATCGATCGATATTGCTTCGCGGAATACGGGACAAATCTTGAACTCTACTTGAACCTGTGCTATTAGTATTATTTTCTCTCTCTCCCGTTCAAATGCGTTTTTAGTAATATTGTATTGTTATGCGAAGAAGACTGTGCATAGTGGTGACGTAGAGTCACTATCGTTGTAATGGACTTCTAAACCTCCCGTATTGCCAGTTATCTTGTCTTTATTTATTAGAACATAATGAATCATGAAAGCCTATTGATTGAGGGACTTCTTTACATAAGTTTTACTCACAATAAGCCAATGCAGGTTTTGCTAATGCAACCGAATCTAACCTGAACGGTCTCCGAATCTAACCTGAACGGTCTCCGAATCTAACCTGAACAGTCTCCGAATCTAACCTGATCAGTCTCCTTTCTGATGTCCGATTATTGTCTACATTTTTGTGCGGACGTAAAGCGCATGGCCGTGAAGACATCATAAGACAAAATATTCAGCAAAGCCAACCGGACAATTTAAAAACAAAATTTCATGATTTCTCAATAGCCTTACATGACATGAACTACGAGACAATAGCTCGATACACTATTACCTATTAGATCTCAGATCGAAAAAAAAATTTTTTGTCTGACCATAAGGTTTTGCAGACCGACAGTAGTCTCATGGTATTCTCACTCTCATTTAGAGTTACCTATGATTTTTTTGGTGTCTTTTACAGAATATATGGTCGTAGGAATACGTTTTCTTTCATTCCAGATCATAAAACGGCGCTTCTACATATTTTTCAACTGATTTTTTCAGCTTTTACTGTGTGTTCATTTGTAGACCACAGTTGTTACATAATAACAAAAATCTGAAACCTGCCTCACGTGATCACTGCAAAAGATAAAATATTTAGAACTGGCCAAAATTTCTTTGAACAGTTCTCTTTCACATGGAATTAAAGAAAACAGAATAAAAGGTCGTTGACCTCACCTACCTAAAGGTGAAAAAGGACTTATTAAAAAGACGGAAATGCCATCAGTCTCGATTGCTGACGTTCGCACCCAAAAAATATTCACAAAAATACACAAATTGAAAGCAAATTTCACAATATTATGTTTTTTATATCTGCGATGTCAAAGCTATACATGGACCAAATGTTAAGAAGATTCATCAATTACATTTTAAGAAAGATTAATTGAAGAGTTCAAGTTATCATTGGGTCCCATTTTGTGAAACCTGCCATATATAACCGTCTAGGAAAGGCATATGTAGGTAAACAAAAATTGTCAATAAAAACCAAAATGGCAGTATCCAACACAGTATATTGTCCTACTCTCCTCTATGGCAGTGAAACCTGGACCTTAGACAGTAGGGAATACAGTAGAGTGCAGGCAGCCGAAAATGAAATATCTAAGAAGAGTAGTAGGGAAAACTAAAAGAGACAAAATCATAAACACAACAATAACACTAACAGATCAAACCAAAGCAGATAACATAAAAACAAAGGTAGAAATGAATCAACTGAGATGGTTTGGGCATGTTAACAGAATGAATGACAATAGAATCTAGCTAAATCAGTACACAGTGCTAAAACTCAAGGTAAAAGACCAAAAGGCAGACCTCGGAGAAGTGGGAAGTAGATATAAAGAGGCATTAACGCAAAGCAATTCAACTTTCACGGAAGGAAACAGAAACTGTAAGGACAGGGCAGCCTGGAGAAAGATCATTTCGGGCATCTAAAACCCATACAGGTAGAATGGGAGCTGATAAAGAAAGAAAGAAAGGGTTTAAAAGAAGTGCCCACATGCTAATACCTCAAAAAGAATAATCAATCACTTCTTTACCTTTCCTTACAGTTTTGTACAACTTTTTGGTAAGTTTCTTTGAGGCAAGTGGTTTTGAAATGGGAGTCAGATATCTTGTCTTTTCCTCCCAGCTGACTTTTTCGTCCCCATCGTCAACAGTAACGTCATTGACATGATTTTCTGAAGTTTCTTCCCCTTCAGATTTTCTTTTGTCCTTGCTTTTGCCCATTTTAATTTCAAACAAATGATGTCTCAATTTTTTTTATTTCACCTGAATCTAGATAACCTAGATCAAAATGTAACTAATGCCACTGTCAACAAAATAACTGTGAAAGACTACAAGTCAAATCTAAAACGTGAAAATCGAAAGTAGACCCTCTGACCACACTACCGACGCTGCAACGTGGAGGAAACGGAAACAA
>JAXRKP010000049.1:280000-377500 GCA_037039925.1 Doris montereyensis
TTGATTTCAGATAAAATTTCAGGGAAGGAGTTTTGTAGTCAGGCACACTCAAAGGACATGACTGAGATAAAAAATTGGGAAAACAATCTCTGGGATACCATTTTTATTCCTAGTGTATGGATAGGGTTAATTCAACCTAAGATCAATGCAATGGTGGACGGGATAAGATTTAATAAAAACAAACTTGCAAAGACTCCCTTTACCAAACATGACCATAAAGCGAGATAACTCATGTATGTTAATTATTGGTGTGTACTATGATCTTTAAAAAAAAAATATTGCCCATTTTACTAGATATTTTGAGCTTGGAAATGGAATTTTCGTAATTTAAGAGCGGCAGTCTGAATTTCACATGTTATTCCTTCCCGTGGAACCACAGTGGCTGACTTTTGTTTCCTTTATATATGGCAGGTTTCACAAAATTGCCCATCCCCATTTCCCTCTTTTGTCAAAATGTACGTGTTATATTTCTTACAAGTGTTATTTACCATGTTATAGCTTAGAACATGAGGATTCCAGATGACTTAAAGAGATAGCCAAGGACTGTGCGGCGAGTAAATTAGCTTTTAAAAGTCATGTTTTTCAGTCAAGGGGTATAACTGAAAATTTTAGGTCCAATGCCAGTGACGTAATGTTACGTGAACTGCACGGGTCCGTGGTCCGAGGTTTCCCTGGCGTTTATTTAGTGAAGTAACGCTTGGGCATCTGGTTTGGAGAGTTCCCTGACTTTTCCCTAGTACTCAATAAGAATGTGAAGTATGTGTTTCCCGACACTTCGGGCGTGGAGTCCACGGCTGATGCCTTACCATTGATCAGATGACTCACGCGTTCCGGATCGTGTGGATGGATGAAAACCGATATTTTTTGTCCCGTTTTTGTAAAATTCTGCGATTGTACGCCTTATACTATCCTTATTACGTGTTACGGGTTTATCGTGTGTACCATTCTGCTGAAACCGGTACGGTCAACTTCACGACTTATACAACGAATGAGGATGCGATACGTATCTATAGGCCGATATTTGCCAATAGAAAGAGAGGGAGGGAGAGAGATAAAAGAGAGGTGGAGAGAGAGAGGGAGAAAGAAAAGAGAGAGGGGGAGAAAGAAAGGCACCAGCAACAAAACCCTCACCGATAAGAAAGCGCTTTTGACGACAGTGGTTCTTTTCCCTCCGTACGTCCCTCCCTCCCCTCCGACTATCTACAGTTACATCCTAGAGCGCCCCACTAGACTAGCACAAACTTATGTTTTTATCGATCGATATTTGCTTGCCAATGGAATATGGGATGGGATGGGAGTGGTGGCTGACAAATCTTGAACTCTACTTGAACCTGTGCTATTATTATTATTATTATTTCCTCTTCGTTTAAATGGTTTTTAGTAATATTGTATTGTTAAGTGAAGAAGACTGTGTATAGTGAGGTTGTAATGGACTTCTAAACCTCCCGTATTGCCAATTATCTCGTCTTTATTTATTAGAATGTAATAAATCATGAAAGCCTATTGATTGCCAGACTTCTTTACATAAGTTTCACTCACGATAAGCCAAAGCAGGTTTTGCTAATGCAACCGAATCTAACCTGAACGGTCTCCGAATTTAACCTGATCACAGTCTCCTTTCTGATGACCGGTCATCGTCTACATTTTTGTGCGGACATAAGCGGGTGGCCATAAGGACGTCCAAAGACAAAATTGTCCTCAAAGCCGACCGGACAATTTAAAAACAAAAATTTCATGATTTCTCAGCAGTCTTACACAAGATGAACTACGAAAATAAATCGACGCGATATTACCGTTATTAGATCCCAGATCGAAAAAATGTTTTTTGTCCGACCGTAAGGTTACGCAGACTGCTAGTAGTCTCATGATATTCTCACTCTCATTTAGAGTTACCTATGATTTTTACAGGATAAATGATCGTAGGATACGTTTTCTTTCACTCCATATCATAAAACAGCGCTTCTACGTATTTTTCAACTGGTTTTTTTTCAGCTTTTACTGTGTGTTCATTTGTAGACCAAAATTGTTACATGATTTTCTTTGAACAATTCTCTTTCACATGGAATTAAAGAAAACAAAATAAAAGGTTGTTGACCTCACCGACCTTAAGGTGAAAAAGGACTTATTAAAAAGAGGGAAATGACATCAGTCTCAATTGCTGACGTTTGCACCCAAAAAATATTCACAAAACACACACAAATTAAAAGCAAATTTCACAATATTATGTTTTTTATATCTGCGATGTCAAAGCTATACATATGACATGGACCAAATGTTAAGAAGATTCATCAATTAGACTTTGAGAAAGATTAATTGAAGATTTCAAGTTATCATTGGGTCCCATTTTTGTGAAACCTGCCATATATATTATATGACCATTTCTTATTTAATGTAAAACTCGGAGTTACCTATTTTGCACAATTTACATCAAATACTGCATAGATGTTCTGTGATAAAAGATTTACCTTTTGTAGAATCTTTTATCACAATCTCTTTCCTTTTCATTTAGACTATAAACTGAGTCTTCTCTCAGAATTTTTAGGAAACACACACCTTCAAATTCAATACATGCATAATACCTTTAATCAAATTTTAAATGACACAATCTGATGTCAATTCTCTCCAAGACATCCACGTAACTGGCAAGTTGCCCTGCTCTGAATTGTTTAGCTTTTATTGCCGAATAATTTGGGTCGATTGGTATGCAACATATATTCTTTGCCAACTTTTTGCTTACCTCTATTGCTGAAAAGACTGTCTGCTATTTTTCTTTCCATAATAAGGGTCAAACCACTTTTGACGGCTTTGGTTTTGGCGTTTTTATTAGTCAGTATATGGCTCTTGCCTGACTGTGTAGCCTTATGGGCGATAGCTCTTAAAAGCTTTGTTTGCCTTTTAACTTACATTTGTAAGCGTTGTCTGACTTCCAGACTGGCTGTAAGTTTTTCTTCTCTTTGGCATCTTTTAGAAGTTTTTGATACGTTTTGTTCAGCCTTCATCAAGAACATCCCATACTGGCTTTACATCATACTGATATATTAATGGCAAGCCATATTTTTTATTGGTTCTGTCCATAATTAGTAATGCACAGATGAGCATGCCCCAGTAATTTTAAAGTAAAGCGTTGATCATGTATTGTGTCAAATCAGAATTGATGCCAATACATTACTGCTGTACAAAAACTTTCTGAATATTAGTTAATTTTACGAGGTAGGCCTAGATCTAACAGTCTTCCCTGATGTTAATCTATCACCTTCATCTTGTGCTACAAAAATCTTTGTTGTATGATGTCGAGATAACAATATCGTTTCAAGTTCACCCTCAAAAGACTGCGGTCTTGAGCGTCTTACATGTACTTATTGACCCCTGCTTTCATTTGATGATTGCCGAGAGCAACCCCACTTATTCCATCCATCACTGGCCTTCTTTGTTTTAACTCATGCTTAGATTATGAATGATGTGCATATTATGACCCAAGGGCTTCAAAAGGAAATGCATACGATTGTGAAACACATTGTCGCACTGAGTGCTTTAGTGTTCCTTTGCTCTAATAACTATGCTTTGCCCCAAAGGCTCTATACTTGCCAAGCTGTGAGAAGCAACTTTTAACTTCCTTTTAATTTAGTTTTGTAATATAATACACATAATATTTATTTAACATGGTCTCATCGATTTCTGTGGCTGAGTGGTTAGGCTGCTGGACTGGGGATCATAAAATCCCGGGTTAGAATCCTAGCAAAGCTATGTCCGACGTTGAGTTCCTTGGGAAAGACACATTACACACATTTCCCCACTCCACTCAAACTTGCGTCAGATGTCCTGTCCAGGAGGTGATTAATTATTACCCGTTCCGCTTCATGCTATTGTAACCAGGATAAGCTCTGGCTCTATGGGCAGTAACAGCCTTCAAGGAACTTTACTTACTTACATCGATTTTCGTGTTTTTAGTTTAAAACACTAAGATTAATTGAAATACGTAGAATACTTTCAAAGAATCCTATAAAATAGAGATGATATCCGTCAGAACCAACAAACGGTAGATAATTCAACAAATCACCAAGTGGAATAATATAAAAGTGGTAGTTTGGAGAGTGAACCAACATGGTTGGTGCGATGGTTCTCATATTAATAAAAAATAATTACCACGGAGGGCCTGATGGCAGGGAGGTGATATAATTCTTTCTTTTCCAAGTATATTTAGGCCTACTCCGGAATAGCAACACTGACTATTAGATACAGTATATTATCTACTTTTTAAAATTTAGATTCGCTTATTGTAGTAGTCTCCGCTGAATTGCATGATTTGTCACAATGCACATGTTTTTCATGTAACTTAATTTTACAGTGCAAATTATACCCTCAAAATGCAACAGCGGCTGCTTTGACTACACCAAAATGCAACATGTTTTTGTATCATGTCTGTCTTCAATTTGCTGCATTTAAAGAGTCAATTCCCTCGAAACATAAACTTGATAAATCTCTTCTTGCCTTGTCCAAGTGACAAAATCTGTCATGTGTGTGTCTCTGTGTGTGTGTATAATATCTAGATCTATGTTCACCATGTGACACACGACAATTATGCAACTAGTCTTAGTTGTTCGGCTCTAGTCACCCTCATCCGTCCCTTCCCTCCTCAACTGGTGTTACTTATTGTCTGCTAGATATGTAGTCATTGGCCCTTTCTCTTTGGTCAAGGTGAGAAAATCTGAGAAAGTTCTCGTGTCACTTTTAGCCACAGAGATTATTATACTCAGTATGACACGGGTGTCAACCAATAAAAAATCATCCCTATTTGCCGAATGTCTTCATCATCCCACTCCTTGCTGTAGTCTTGAGTGAGGGAAGAATTTAACAGTTCTATAAGTTATAAAGAAGAGGTTAGGCTTTTATTGGGTCTTGTCATCAAAAACAAATAACAAACAAAACCCAGACAATAACATACAACTAACAAAACAAAATATAGTTTTTTTTCCAAACAAGAATGGCAATGTAAATAATGGGCTGTGACCCTCGACTTCGTCAAAATGCACTTTCGCCAAAATTGAATACTTTTTTACCATCGATGGCCTGTGCATTTTGGTGGAGACTACTGTACCAGTAAATGTAAATTTGTAATCTAAGTTCTTGATGTAAGAAAAAATAGGATGGATACCTTTGGAAACATGTTGAAGTTGTAGTTAATATTTTGTTTCTCTGTAAACAGCCACATCGTCATCCTATTTAATGCGGAAAAAAAAGCTTATATGAAAGAGCTACAAGGTTGTCAAGCATACTTAGTTCTATCCTTAAACTTAAACATTGAGACACCTACACTAACTTTACCTGAGTATGTCAAAATTGTGGAATAAACAGCTATTTTATTATAAAAAACTATACATATTGAAGCATTGAAGACCTGCAAAATGATAGTAAAGACCGCTTTATAACATATTTATGACAGGTTGAATATAATGAATTTGAATTTGAAATCCCATGCATTGACAGAGTAATATTCAGTGTATATATTTAGTTTTTTTATTGTGAAGAAGAAGAACAAGAAAAGTTGTAAGCTTTATTTTGTTACATCATTGTATAACCTGAGCCACTCATATCTCCATTCAGGTCTCACTTTTCAGTTTGGATTACATGTAGATATATGTGTTCCCCAGGAAATCCCATGAAGGACGATTCAAAGCAATGAAAATAAGAAATTGCTCTTTTTAGAATAGCGTAACTATCTACACATTAAGTTGTTTTTATACAAAAATAAAGACATGATTGGTAATCTTTCTAAAGTTGTAACTGTTTAATAAAAAAAAGGTTTTTGAAAAGAGATAAAACAGAAAAAATGCATTATTAACATTTTCCATCTTTCTATATTTTAAAATCAGGAAATGAAACGGAGACGGATTTGGATGTACACGAGGATAAAGCAAATTTGACCATTTTGTTAAGAACTCTAAGCATTTGTGTATTATCATATGAAGTCACTGATGTGCTCTTGTATTTCTCTTCGCAGGTGCAGATTTAAATTCTATATGTACAAGATATAAACAACTTGCTGTTAAATGGCATCCGAAAAGCATAAACACTCTATAGAGTCTCGTAAGGTTAGCTACATTAATATTTTTTCCATTATAACTAATAATAAATGTAGGTATTTTTCAATGAAGACATGAATTATGTTGGTTTTAGATTGAAAGATGGAGTGTTGTATGTATTAGTTTTCAGAATTTTTTGGTTTTACTGAAAACAATCAATCAGACATCATTTACAAATGTTGTCTTGAAGTGATGGTTATTTGTATTTCTTTGAGATTTTTATTTCTTATGATATTGTTGAGAAATATGAAGTGGATAAACCAAATTTAAGTATGTGATAATTCTATAATCTATTTAAATTTAAATCTTGCTGTATTTAATCTAAAAATTAAAATTTAAAGGACATGAAATTTACTTTGTCTCACAGAAATTCCAGCAAGTGACCTTGGCATATAAAAGACTAACTGCTCAAGATGTACATCATGATTTAGACTTGGTATGGTTCTATGGTCCATTTATCCAATTTTGTTGTTATTTTTCCGTGAGAAGTTTTGCATTTAATGTGCAATGCTACACCAACATTTTCTTTCAAATTAATAATTTGTAAAAAAATTTGTATCTGAAAGGCGAATTGATTTAAGAAAAAAATGACTTGTACACATACAATGGTCTCGGTTTAAAAGGCTGGTCTTCGGGAGACAACACAAACAGCATCTTAGCTATAAATTCCCTGAGGCTTAATACAGTCGGACCTGTTTATTCCAAAATTGGTTATATACCAAATTCCCCATTGTTTTTTTCTATAAATACATTTGAACTGGTTAATCCAAATCGCGACCCGCTTAATCCTTATTTCTTCGGTCCATGAGAAAATAAATAAAAATTGAATTGAATCCCACCATCAATGAAAGCGAAACTTAACAAAGGTCCTTGGTTAATTTTTATGAGGGTAAACGAATAGATACCGCACCAGTCAACATAATAGTGCTAATAATATTATACACATAACACCATTAACCTGTATAGTGTTATGTTATGATATTATTACAGGTCAACTTACTACTACAGTAGTGATCGCCTAAGTGCCCGTAGCCTCATTGTCAGTTTCGCCTAATTGCCCACAATCTCAGTAAAACCGACGATTTTTTCTATATAAATTGTCCCTCTAAATGCCTGGTCTTAACGGCAACTGCAGGTATCTTTTTCTTCAAAGTATTGTAAAATACGTCCGTAATTGATTTAATATTCTGTTTTTCTTTATCATACCTGTAATCTGATCGCTAATCTAATAGGGCTTATGCCCGTCAACAATGTGCCATGCATTGCAACCACCCTTCATTACCTATCCATTGTAGGGCCCTAATGTACTAAATGTTGACCAATGTTCTCTTCAGTAACTCCACCCGCTCTACATCCTTTTGTCCCATTAGATCACTAGTTTGTCATCGGGCAATTAAAATTGAACAGTCTTTCAGACTCCGCTCACATCTCTTTCTTAATGTAGTAAGTGGCATACAATCGCCTGGCGTCTTTAGACCGGGCGCTCATCACGATCGAGGGACAAAGTGTGAACAGTTTTATTGCCTCCCCTGTCTGGCATTGGCCGTATCCAATGTAACTTCGGGTCTTCGTGGTGAGAGACGGTCAACCCATCCACGCCTTCACCACCTCAGTGTGTCAGGTGTCCCTGTTTCTCGCGTTAAATTTTTTCGTACAGCTGATGACTTTTCCAAAACAAACGATCTGGCTATGAATCTTTATCCTTGTCTGTCTGTGTTGTCTTAATCCTAATATGAATCAAAGGAAAGATTCGTGTTAATTTATTCACACATTGATCCCGTTGAATGATGCTTTTCTTTATCCATTTTTTTCTCATCCAAATTTGCATAATTACATAAGTCAAAGGTCTCGTGATTAAATTAGTCACGTGATTGTAGTGTGGCTTATGCCAGTTAATGAGGAACACTGGATCAGGTCTTTACTCTTAGCCTCCATAGCAACGACTTGAATTATACACAGCTACACACAGATCTACATCTTGAAAATAAAAATGATTAAACCAGGAAATGATTTACGAAAAGAAGCTTTAAATCCTGAATGCAATTGACAGGTCACTAGGGAAAGCCAACTTCATAGAAATAGGCCTACCCCCAAATTATTGCCCCTGACCTACTTTCTGTCTACATGCCTGTTTCGCCTAAATGCCCATTTTGTCTGCTTCCCAAGCACCGGGCATTTTAGGTGGTCACTACTGTACTACTTCAAGGTCGCGTTACTCTAGCGTTATTTACATACTTTTGGTAGAAAGTTTCTGGCTTGACTTGAATGAAGGAAGTGAAGCTACTTTGATTTAAGCTTATCTAATAATATCTTAGATTCAAGGCCAATTGTGGGCGGTTGGCGGGTGTTACTGGTAGGTTCTACTTTTTTCCATAATGGGCATGGTAAAATTAAATTAAATAAAGTCCAACTGACATGAACTCCCTTTACAATCACGATCATAAAGGGAGATAACTCACACATGTCAATTATTGGTGTTTTTTAATTGTCCAATTTTACCATTGTTCCTGAAAATCAGTGTCTGTTCCTGAAATTTAAAATTTTGTTCCTGAACTTAAGTGAACACTTAAATTTGGAGTAGGCAACTCTTTAGATAGGTAGTTGTATGTGTATTATGTATGTAAGTGGAACACAGTTGACTTGTGTATTGCTAAAATGTATGCTCCATATATACAAACACTTTGTATTTGTAATGGAATGTTTTAGCTAGTATCCTGCTGCTTGCGTCATTATACACTATGTTCAGGATTCACTTTGCCTTCTCGATAATTATGTCACCGCATGTATTTTTGATGCTGTGTGTTGGAGTAAAATTCCACATTAAACTTTATAATTCATGATAATACTATATGAAATCTACATATTTTGAAAAGTTTTATTTATAAGCTAATTGATATTGGTGATAATGGGAGAGTTGCCCTAGAGAGCAATGATAAATAAAGTGCGGATGAGAACAGCTGTCATGGTCAATTTTCGAAAGACTATACCTTTTTTTAACATTCACATTTGAATAGTAGCTCGTTGACTTTGTTTCTATCAAGCATCCATAACATATCACAAACGCCATGCTAGTTACAAAAAGACGCCACTTTCATGTGTAACAGTGTGATCAAGACAGTTCAATACAAAGCTTTCCCACTTTGTAACAGAAGGGCTTATTCTTAGTACTTTGAGTACATCTCCCATCTAGCTGGATTCTACCAAGTCAGAATTCAGTTCAGCCATCCTCCTAGTAACATCCAGACTTTGGTCCATGAAGTAATCAGGAGGCAAACAGCAAAAGGCGGGTTCACCTACAAGGTGGTTGATTCACAGCAGTCCAAAATAGCTGATAATCGCTTGAGAATGGTTAACATTAAATTACCCCTGAAAATCGCATTACACTTTCAATACATTCATGCTTTTAATTTGCAATTTTTTTATCTTCTGCTGTCTATGGTAATGCAGTGTAATGTCTTCTTTGATTATGGGCTCAAAGTTGCCTGATGAGTTGTTAACCACCTAGACATGTGATGGTGGGGTTCTTTGACCAGCGACAGAAAGGATCTTAGGAAATTTTTTCTTCATAATGAAGCTCATGTCAGTCAATAATTCAATGGTAGCACTAAACTTCCTTCAAGGACATTGCGGCCCATAGAGCTGATTTGTATAAACTGGGAGATAGAACAACTGATAATGCATCCATCTTTGACAAAAACGCTAACCTGTAACAGGTTGTCCTCTCCATCTGATGTTGGTACCATTTATGCATGGGTCGAGTGGGAAAATGTATGTTATTTGTCATCCCAAAGAACTCGATATCCGATAGATAGGTGGTCGAGTGGTTAGGCTGCCAGACCTGGGATCATGAGGTCCCGGATTTGAATCCTATCAAAGCTAGGTCTATCGTTGTGTTCCTTGGGAAAGACACGTAACATTCATTTTCCCCAATCGACCTAAGTGCAAATAGGTACAAACACTAGCTTGTTAGTAAAAACTTGCGTCAGACTAGCATCATTTAATCATATCCTCGAAAGGATACGATTATTATCACCTGTTCTGCTTCATGCCACAGAAATCAGTATAAGTCTGGCTCTTTGGGCCATAATGGTCTTGGAGGAATTTTACTTTCACTCAATGTAGCATTGCCAGGATTTAAACCTAGTACTTGATGATCCTTGGTTTGGCAACTTAACCTTTAAGTCACCGACATCACTAATAATCCAATGCAAAATAAAATATCCCATTCGCTTTTTGCCTGTGTTTGTTTAGTAAAATTATAAAATATATGTTTTTCAGTCAATGGTTGATTCATCAGGCATTTATGGCCTGTCCTTCAAGTTCTGGTCTTATGGCAAAGGAGATTTCTATATTACATTGTGTACTTAAATGCATTCTTATCCTATCAATGATTTGATTTTACTGCTGATGAATGTGAAATTGTCTTCAAATGAGATCATTCATTAAGATCCCCCCCCCCCCCCCCCAAAAAAAAAAAAAACCCAACGAAACAAACAAAGTCCACATGATGATTTCACCATGGTATCTATAGAACCATAGGAATGCAATAGCACCGTGTTTCTCAGGTTATTTTCATTAAAGTCTTCTAACTCTACCCCATCCCTCCCCTTAAATTTGATATAGTTATAAATAATATGAGTTTGGACATCTCTCTGTTTAAAGGAAATGTTTTGAAGAAGGGGTTATTAAGTATTCTCTCCAGGTAACTGTAACTGTAAATAGCTATCACTATTAGTTACAATCTATGTTGATAGGTGTGAAGAGTAAAAATTGAGAAATCATTTTTTCCTTTTTTTCTTTTTTGTCACTTCACCAGAATGAATGTTTTGCATTATTTCAACAAATTGTCTTCAAAAGAGCTGGTATGTATGCGCTCAAGCTTTTTTTTTGAGTTGTTTAAAAAAAATGTAAACTATGTTTCTGACATTTTTATATTCATTGAATAAAGATTGATAGTTCCATGAATATTATGAAATGAATTTGTTCTGTCTTATTTGATCGAGTGCCGAAGTGCTCATCATTTTAGCTATTTAATATCACAGGTATATATTCCTGTTGATTTCATTTATGAACCTCATCATTATCAAGTTAGCTATATCAAAGTGAAAGTTCTCCCAGCTTTTATGAAAACGAAACATTTTAAGTTGGTCATGTACAATGTTTTAACAATGGGTGATATGCCGAGTAAACTTTAAGAAAGTCCATGTAAAAGTTGGTATCATTTTCAACTCTTCCATACTTACCATTATAAGGACTTTAAAATAGAGCTCAACATGATTTGTTAAAACTCATTTGCTCAACATGATTTGTTAAAACTCATTTGCTCAACATGATTTGTTAAAACTCATTTGCTGGAGGTTGGAAAAAATAAGTAAAATAAAAGAACAGAAAACAACGATGAAGATGTATTGTTTTATTGAAATTCAGAAGAAAAAGCACAACAACAAGATTTTATTAACTGAATCAAATCAAAACAAATCACAGCAGTATTATATTATTTAAATAGACCATAGAAAGCAAGAGCGTTGACATTCGCCTTCTGGGATGACTATCAGGCGTGATGTTCTCATGAAAATTCATCTTCTTATGCCATTTAATATTTTTTAAACCTGATTTAAATCTAAACAATGATGGAAAAGATTATCTCTTATTTTCAATCTTTTCCAGTAGTTTATGTAGTGTCATCGTAGCAGTTGATGGGTACTATTGGTAGGCCTACTTTTCCTTACACTTTTTCATCTATCTTTCATCTTGCTGTTTCTCGTAAATCACCCTGAGATCACAGGAGAGATGAAAGGAAAATTTAAATGAAAGATAGTAGTCTCATCACTTAAAAAAAATTTGCCCAATCATACTTGTTTTGAAACAGCCGTTTGCCAATATATATATTGATTGTATTGAATTCATGATTTTCTGATCACTTTTATTGCAGCATCTAATGGTATGAAACAGGATGACTCTGATTCCAGTGATAACAGTGATGATGATGATTCAGATACCGATGATTCAGATGAGGACAATCAAGAGGAGTCTCAAGCAAGTCAGTGGCATTTCACTATCACATTGTTTTGGCTTCTTCATTAGAGCCCTAATTTCCCTGTGTATGTGTTTTTGATGAAGCAGTGACCAGAAGATATTTCAAATTATCTATGTTGCTAAAACATATATTGAAAATCTATTTGCATATAGACTCTACAACATATGAGGTTAATCTCTCAAGCAGGGGCTTGGATAGAAGAATATTTTTGTTATGAATACAACTTTGATGTGTTCCTATCAGCCATATTCCTTTGTGAATGTGTAGAAAGATAGTTTTATCTTAAATTTCTCTTGATCTTTTAAAGGGCTATCATGGGAAAATTTAGTACAGTGGATCCTCTCTAATCAGGAAATCTAGGTGGATTTTGAAATTGCCTCGATTAATGGGTGTCTAATCGGGAAACCCAGCTAATCAAGGCAATTTCCTGGGGACCTAGGGATTTTTTCTCTTTCAACAGTTTCAGGTACCTTCTGTGAGTGGTAAGATACAAAATTAAACAAACAAGTAGCCTCAGAACCAGTTGATCAAAACAAAGATGGCATTCACCAGTGATGTCACTCACAGTCAAGCTTCATTGGACGGTGGATAGATAAGACACGTAATCAAGAATGCATAGTGGATTGTTCCTCGCATGTCCATCCTTGTGATTGATAGGTTAAGCGGGCAATAAAAGACTATGACAGTGCATCAGTCTGCTCTCTAATCGCTGCCCCGTGTCAAGACTGTATTGTATTGTTAGGTGGATGAGCAAGGTCTGGCTTGATGCCTGATTACACACTTTCGTAATGAATGTCTGGTGTGTCTGGCTTATGGTCGTTGTGAACTGGCACTTGCGACATGGTGTACATATCATGTAATGTATAACACATGTATCAATAATGTAGGTGTAATAATTCATGTTTTGCCAAGTGAGAGCGTCACCGTAAATAATTATGGGGGAAAGGGTGATGATAATCAATGCAAGCATGCGAAAAATTATCCCGATTAGCCAGGGCCTTTCCCGTTTAGAGAAGTAAAATTTATTTTTAAAATTCTGTTCCTTGTAATTTCTTCCCATATTAGCCGGGTTTCCTGATTCACCGGGCTCCCGATTAGGTGGTTCCACTGTACTCATACATAGACCCTGATAATTGATAAATTAGCAGATAAGCAATTGGCAAAGATGTTTAATTTGATGTTTAGTAAAATTGAAGACACGCTTTCTTTTCTTTATTCTGTTCTAAAGTTATTTTTTAATCTTCAGAGAGACTCAAGTATGTTTTTTTTATGTGTTTGACCTAATTTTCTGTTCTTTCCTATTTGATCAACAGATCAGTTCCTTAAAATAATACAGACTCTGAAGTAAGTTCTGACAGAAAGCTATCAGAGATTTTTAATCTTTAATTTATTGAGTTCTTAAATTAAGCTTAACATAATATATGCTGTTGTGTGGTTGTAGATGTTATAGTGAGATATGAATTTTTTTGAATCTGAAGATATGTGATCTAAATCTCTTTCAAATTTTAGATCAATATTTGGATACATTATTTTTTAAATGCTTTTCTTACCATTTTTGTCTTTGATATTTCAACTTTTTTTCTCAAGTGTAAAGGTCTTTTTTCTATTGTTTTCAGAATCCGGGTGCTCATTCAAATGATAATCTTACAGAGGGAGAGAAAAATAAGAAAAAAGCAGAAAAACGTCGATTAAAAAAGAAGGTATTGGCTTGCAACAGCGTCACCTCTGGATTTTCTTCATTTTCATACACTTACCTCTTAGTATCCATGAAAATAAATCATAGTGCTGCTAGAAATTCTTCTTTCATCACGAATAATCATGAATAATGTTATTCACTTTTGGCAAGGTTAAAAATATAAAATATCCATGCTTGCTCATTTTTTCGTTTGGCTATGCTGAATTCAGGATTACCTGATCTCCATAAGATATTCAAATTCACTGTCATTTATGTTGCATTTACTTGAATTCAGTGATGGGTATTATTGATATCATATTTACAGCAAAGACTTGAAATAGAAGAGTTGTGTACAAATACAACTCATTTGCTATTATGGCTTTTAACTATGGCAGAACAATTAAAAAAGAATTACAATTGAATATGGATAGTGATATTTCAGGATGGATTTGATTAACTTCTGGTTTTGGTGGTTGTTAAGATTCTGATTTTTTGTTGTCTTTTGACTTAACAATTTTAAAGATAAATTTATCATAATTATGACACAATGTTGAAATTTAAGCTTAGAGAACAAAAACTAGGACATGTAATAATCTACTAGAGCTGTGTCATTAAAGATATGTAAAGCTCACAATGAATTCTTATTTTACAGAGACAAAGGGAAAAGAAAAAAGATTAGAAAAAGGGCAGAAAATGGTGAGTTTGTTTTGATTTGAACTGGTACTTAAACCATCAGATAAGAAATGCACATGTACGGAAAGCTTGCATTTTCTGATGGTTGATTGCTTTTCTTGGTGAATTTGTCCAAAAGGTCATACCATCTCAATCCATTCCAAGCTTCTTTAAAACTTTTTTTATCTATAATGCTTTCAATGTCTAAAATGTGTTATTGTTTTTTTGTGTTTGATGTTGTTGGGTTGGGTTGTTGTTTTTTGTTTGTGTGTGGGGGGGGGGGTTTGGCCCAAAATTGGACAAATTTATTTCATTGAATTATTGGATGGAGCAGTTGATTTTAGAAATGAAACAGGTCTAACTTTTAACACATCTATTATACTATAAAGGCCAGTAATTTTATCTAAAATATTGCAAGTTGGTATTTATTTTAATCATCACAATGTGTTCTATCCAGAACATCTGCTTTTGTTGAATTTCACCTGAATATTGTCTCAGATCGGCACAAAATAATGGGACATATTCCGCGCATCTGTTATCGAAAGGTGCCATCCGATATGAGTCTAAGGGAGCTATGGTAGTTGAAACAGGATTGACAAGAAGTAGCTAAGAGCCTCTCAAGGTTTTATTACGTTTCAAAGTAGTCCCTACTCTTTTCCAGATTTGTGTGAGAATAAAACATTTAAATAACAGAAAATGTAATTTCTTGACAATGATTTGTGTTTATTAATTCAGTACTTTCTCTTTTAATTTTGTCCTCATCATTAGAATGGAGGCAACAAAACAAAGCAGAATAATAAAGGATCAACGTCATCTCAGGAACCAAACATTGTGATAAATCGGTGAGAGAATTGATGGAAATCTGTTTTATTGTTCTGTTATGTATGTGAAAGAGTTTTTGAAACAGTGTTGATTATATATTATGGCAGTTTATTTTATGAGTTTTAGGAAATATCAGTTTTATAATATCCCCTTCCTCCGTCTCTCAGAAGTAAAAGGATAAGAAACATTTGTAAGTGATGAATTTGATTAAAGATTTACAAATCAGCTGTGAAGCTTCTAATCTTTTCAATCTCCCTTGTTACCTTTAGATAGTCTTAGAAGCCACTGATTTATTCTAGAAGAGTAATTATTAGTGTTAACTTGAAATGTTGATCACTTACCTGACTGAATGCAACCTAAATGTAGTAGAGTTGTTATGAATGGTCAGTAGAGTTGAGCTAAGAACATTGAAATGTGGCCATCTAATTTTCAAATAGATGATGTTAAAATCCATATAGGTTGACACATATAACCCTTATCCACCAGATGAACAAAACAAATAACATTTGTGACAATGTTTTTATAATAGTAAATGTGCCCATTTAAATTATAACAGTATTAACAAATGTTCACATGTTATCAGATGAATAATTTATCTTTTCATAGATATAAAATCCTTTAAGTATGTATTTTACTTTCACTAACTTTTACATACTTATGCCTTGTTTCAGAGGATCGTCTTCTGAGGAAGATTCAGTGAGTAAAAAAATGTATCTATTTTTTCCGGCTCTTTGCACAGCTCACGTCGGTAATAAGGGAATCATGAACATAAGACTTGAAATTCATCATTTGACTAAGTTAGCAGCATTCTGTTGTTGGGAGGAAAACATTGTTCACACATGATTGGAGTGAGAAATTGTACTGTATTCATTGTTGAAATGCTTCAGGACTTCTCAGCTTACCTATTTTGTGAAATATTTATTTTAGCATAGAAATCTAGACAGCTGATAGCAAATAGCAAAGCAGGATTAGTGTGGGATATAAAATTTTGAAATAGAGTCTGACCATTCAAGAAATAACGCATTGAGTGTAGAAACATATGAATAAAAAAAATACCACAGCAGTCAAAATTGTACACTTTATTGCCTTACATTGTCTTCAAAAAATGTTAAAACTTTTGTTCTTTTGACAATGTATTAAATTGGGCCACATGTCTACTGTGATCATTGTATTGTGTGAAAACATTAGTGAAAATGGGTTTCTTTGTTGCCAATAGACACTACAATTTTCAAGACTAAGCACAGATGTTGAATCATCATGTTTTCTACTGCCTTGACCCATCTTTGCACAAAGGATGCTGATAGAAAGTCTTATTTATTGCTGTATTTGATGTCTTGCTTTTTACAGCCACTGTGTCACTTTTGTGGTGTTTGCATTATTGTTTCAACTCACATCTACATGTTAAATTGCATGTAGAGATCAAAACAATTATGAAATAAAAGAATACTTTTTCAATAAAAAAAACTAAATAAGACAAGGGCCAGTAATTTTCGAAACTTTTTTCTTTAAGTGTAGAGTTAGCAAAAGTAGTAATATAGGCTTGATACAAATTTTTATAACTCAGGGTCAATCCCAAGTTTAAAATTGTCTTATTTTGACAAAAAGAAAGTTGTATCACATGTTCTAATAAGCCATCAGTACGAGTGTTAAAACCAAGAGATATGCCTACCTTTTCTTTTTGTGTGTGTGTAACATCTGACCGCCAAATTTGAACCAAGATTACTTTCTTTTACAGTCCTTTGATCCAACGTCTGCATTTTTCACAAAGGTGGTTAGTAAAAAGAAGAAGGCTACATCTGCCGATCAGCAAAGTAAAAGAGACAAATCAGACAAACGAAGTGATGAGGAGGTAAGTTAAGATTTTGCCAGTTGCACAACAGATGGTTCATGTTTATTTTACTTTTTACATATTAGCACATTAGTGCATTAAAAAAAGAAAACTCAAGAAAACATCCATTGATATCAATCTTGTCCTCTTGGCCATCTCTTGGCCATAAATAATTTTGCTCTTGATCATGCTTTTTCAGAAGAAGGAAAAACAATTTGAGTAACGACTTTATTTTTTAAATTTTGAAATGAAAATTGTTGACACTTTATGAATCCATTGTTTTTGGATTTTTTCCCTCACATTGACAGGCTGAAGAGAATATTGATCCAAAGTTCTACGTAGTAGGCAATTAGCAAGTGAGTATGTCATATAGAAGAGAAGACTGGTAGCAAGTTGTCTAAATAATTAAGAGAAAGAAAAGAAGGAAATAAAGACAAAATGTGCATAGAGATTTTAAAATCTTAAAAGGGTAAAGAGTAACAGAATCTTTAAGTGGATCAAAATCTTTGAGTGATTCAGATGTATACCTGCCAACCAGTACAGAAAAAAAATGTATGTAGTACTTTCTTTTGGCTTTGAGTCTGTAAGTTTGTAGCTACCTTCAGAAGTACATATATGAGGGGTAACTGGGTTTTGTTGTTGTAAAGAAACCCTAAGTTAACAGCAGAGACTCAGACAGATTGGGATCAGCAGATCGTTTGTTATTTACTATAAAGGGGGTCGATTCCAGTTTAGTTATCCATTCCTTTTGGAATATAACGAGCCGTCAGGCAGGTTAGAATTAGTTTGTGGGTTCAGAGTCTTTTTTCGATTTTTAAAGGTTGGCAACTGCACAGAGCATTTTTATCATTCTTTTATTCACTGCAAATGTCCAGGTGAGAAATATCACTCAACCATTATCATTCTCTGGCTGTATGTCTGTGACCTTTTTTTAGCATCATAAATTCAGTATATGGAATGGAATAAGATTAAGATTTGTATGGACAATTTAAAAAAAATCAGTTTAACTTGCATTAGTGCCTTGTTTGATTATCAGGAAGCAGAAACTTTCCTGGCTCTTTGCAAATCCCTTCTCTCAATATATCTCATGTTTTGCTCATGCAAAATGGGAGTTTTTCATCATGGTTCGCCTAAGTGGAAGATTTGTTATAAGAGATCGCAAATCATGGCAAATCCTTTCTTCTTTTTTGTGCAAGTTCAGATCCATTCTCCCAAAGAATTTAATATTTGTGATGTGCAAGAAATCAGGTTTCTCATCAAGAGTTTATATCTTGGAATTAATTTCATAATTTATACCTGCCCACCGTAATGCATTGTTTCCCATTTCTTCAAGATGATCAGTAAATTTTAAAAAAGATATTCAGCTGCCGATCAAAAGAGATTGAACTAGATTGCATGTATGTTGTTTTACACTTTATTTGACTGTGCATTAAACATGCTCATTTAATTTTCTGTTCAAAGTTCGTGGTAATGAGATGGCTCAGGTGGACGAGTACACTGCTGCAATACAGTTGTTTACAGAGGCAATAAGCCTTGACCCGTCTGATTTTAGGTGAGATAACGAGAATGTGAGAAAAAAGACAAAGGAAAATGATAGCTTATGTGAAATCAATAGATTCAAGATAATATAATGGCTAACAATACCTATCTTTATTATTTTATGTTTGAATGAAGCATTTTCTTATTTTATATACATGTAGTTTTTTTTTACCGTGAACAGTATATTCGTCATCATCTATATATATAAAAGTGTATATCTCAAACTTTGACCGCTCTAAACTCATGCCACTGCACCCACAACCTCAATATTTCGCATGTAGATTCCAAATAGCCTGCTTTAGGTTCTTAGCGAATAAACTCTTTGATCAAATCAGTATTTTAATTGATTGGAAAAAGATTGTAATTCCCTGCGACCCTCAAAACTTTTTATTGTTATTGTTACTCATTCCTTCATTTCCGGTCATTAGATCTGCAATGAAAAGCCTGCGTAACTTCAGTATCGAATACTGTACCGATACTTAACATCACCCTGCACCCGGTAACCTATTATGTAGTTCATCGTTGAAAATAAAAAGAATGTGGTAAAAGAGTAATTATAATCATCGTTGTCTATGACGAGCATGCTTGTAATATGCATAAAACTGTATATCCTCAAACTTTGACCGCTGAGAGACTCAGGAACCACTGCACCCACAATCTCCATATTTCGCATGTAGATTACAAATAGCATGCTTTAGGTTCTTAGCGAATAAACTCTTTGATCAAATCAGTATTTTGATTAATTGGAAAAAAATTGTAATTCCTGCGATCCACGAAACTTTTTATTGTTATTGTTACTTATTCCTTCATTTCCGGTCATTAGATCTACAATGAAAAGCCAGCCTAATCTAAGTATCGAATACTGTACCCGTACTAGATATCACCCTGCACCCAGTAACCTATTGAGTAGTTCATCGTTGAAAAAAAAGAATGTGGTGAAAGAGTAATCATAATCATCATTGCATGCTTGTTCTATATAAAGCTAAATTTAGTCCATACTGTGACACAAGAACATTTTGCTGGTTTTACAGCATTTATCCCACAACAAATCTTATCATTCATTAAGTCCTTTACTTACCCCCAGGAGAACATTCAGTAGAGCTATTAGTAATAAGCATCCTGGGAATAAACTTTTTGCTATTTTATATAGGTACTCATTAGAGTATCTGATTCAAGCAAAGAAAGCAAGAGTTAAGTATCTATCCTAAGGGTACATACATTGTCATGAAAAAGTGTGGGACTTCAAATTATTGAATAGTACCTTAGTATACTAAGTATGCCTATTTATATTCAAAATTTGTATCAGTGAGAACAAATTCACATTTCTACCGATTGCACCACAACATCTCAATTATATGATAAATCTATTGTTTTGCTGCATTGTTGAGCACACATTAAGATATCCTTCTTCTTTTTCTCTCCTTTGTGACAGGTTTTTTGGAAATAGATCTTATTGCTTTGATAGAATAAAACAGTATGACAAGTAAGTGGTCCTTTTGGTTGGCTATGAAAAGAAAGAAAAAAAATATTTTGTTTGAAGAATAAAGAGATTTCTATGCTTACAGTAGTTGAAATTACTTTAAAAAACAACAAAATAAAAGGGGAAGGATTGACTTTACAAAATTATAGTGAATTTGATTACTTTCCACTAAATCAGGGTTTCAGTGTGTGACCCCTTTCAGTAGTACCGAACCTACCATGACAACCCCCCCCCCTCCACCTTTATAAGCCTTCTGAAAACATACTAATCTTTAATATTGCAGGAAGGAAGAGAAATTAAGATTAATCACCATAGAAAGAGTAATTACAAAATATGTTTATTTTTGTTTGCTGATGCTTATTAATGTTTATGAACAAGGATGAATCATTTAGCCTCATTCCGATGAGCTAAATGTACAATACAGTTGGACCCTCCATGACCCCCAAAAAGGCTCTTGAACCCTTTAGGGGTCATGACTCGCAGGTTGGGAATCCCTGCTCTAAATGATTTCCAATGATCTTAGTCATATATAAGTTACAATTTCAATATTTTTTAAGCCACGGTCATAATAAAAAACTTTGTTCTCAATTAAACTAATAATTATCTGCAACTTTTAAAATTTTATTTCATTTTAAAAAAATAACAACCTATAATGTGCATCATTCTTAATTAAAAATTTGTTTAAGCTTTTCATTCTCCTCCTTCCTCAGAGCCCTTAGAGATGCAGAAAAGCTATAAAACTTTACCAAGATTGGCCAAAGGGATATTTTAGAAAAGGGAGAGCGTTGGCAGGTTTAAAAGTACGTTCATCAACTCATTGAACTGAATATAAAATCAGCTTATAAAACTTGAACTTGTTTGTCATGTTTGTGTTTGAGAGCTTTATCACAGTCCTGACCCCCATAAACAGCAAGGCCAAAAACTAGAAGTAACTTTTCAACACACTTCAATGCACATAAAGTTTCTTTCAGAAGCAAATACTTTTGTAGTAAGAAGAACATTTGTGAAAAAATTTGTGTTTTTATCTTGGGAATCTGGCTTACATGGTTATGTAACACATTTTCATTATTTGATTCATTTATTTATTCGATGTACCGTAGATCACCACATTCAGGACGCGGCGGCGCATAAGACTGCAGAGGAAAATCTTGTCTCAATCATATACGCCGTCATATAAGACACTAACATTTTAAAGTAAAACAAATGCTCCTGACACTAATTACATGTATTATATTATTATAATGGGTGACAATGCGATACGTATAGGTTAATACATGTATTTGCCCCTGAAGAGAGAGAAAGAGAGAGAGACACACGCACACACACACACACACACACACACACACACGCAGAGCAGGTGACGAAAGAGAAAGAGAATCCCGACAACAGCAACAAAATCTAACCGAAAAGAAAGTTGACAATGGGTTATTTTTTCCCTTACAAGTCTGCCCCCAGTTCCACGACTACCCCAAATCTCCATTCCTCTTCCCTTGCTTTGTCTCTCCCCTCTCTGATTATTTAGTTATTTATTTCTATTTCTTCTATGATCACACACACACACACACAGTGACATCAACACATGCTTTATCGATTGATAATTGCTTTGCGGAATCACAGGGCTGGATTGGACATGTGCTTATTTTACTTGTTCCTTTCCCTCTTATTCAATTGTGTTTTAGAATTAGGGTTTATTATTGAATTGTGATGAGAAGATGTGCGCATAGCTTGAACGTACGAGTCACTATAGTTTTATTAGTCAAAACATTGCGTCCTATTTGCGGGGATGTAAGGTAAGGAAGGAATTATTTATTTTCGTATTTGATTTTAAATGGATAGGACACACCCTCAGAGAACCTCAGAGAAGTACAGAGGGTTAGGGAAGGCCACAATTAACCTGGAGAAGCTAGTGGAGGAGGACTTAAAGAGAGGGGATCTTTTGTGGAGGGAATTATTTATTTATCAAGAGTTGCCCAAGATAGGAATAAGTGGAAGTCTGTTGTTCGTGGCCTATACCCTGGTATAGGGTGAAATGGTAATGATGATGATGGATGTACTATATGATCAGCCCTTAGTTGTTATTTAAGTCGCATGTAGTTCTAGATATAAACTCGCTTCATTTTTAAAGATTTTATTTAAATTGTAATCTACATATAATAAAATGAATGTATACAATATTACTGACTAAAATCGAGAAGACAAGGAACACTTTTACTTCTGCACTTAAGCATATAATATTTAAATTACTTTATGTTTTGAAACATAGGAAGGATGAGAAATATCATGTCAGGCAACTGTCTTGCAACGTGTAGTAGATTTTAGGCATGACAAATGTTACATTTGAAATATCTATAGGTTATTATATACTTAACTATATACTGTTTTCATTTTTATTAAACACTTGTAAATACATGTGCAATTTTGTTACAGATGTTTGGTGATGCAGAAAAAGCTTTTATGCAAGTATTAAAATTAGATAAAGATTGTGAAGATGCTGTTGCAGAGCTGTTACGTGTCCGGACACACCAACTCATGGTAAGATTCTGAATAATTGTGACGTGTGCAGAGAAAGACTTAGACAGGCAGACATACAGTGAGAGAAAAAGAGACAGACAGACAAGCAGACAGAGAGAGAGAGAGAGAGAGAGAGAGCGCACGTGCAAGCAAGCAAAGGGGAAGGGGGTGTGGAGTGCGCATGTGATTCACTCTCCAATTTGCATTTAATAACATGTACATTTAGATGTAAATTACTTTTTAAAAGATAAAGTTAACTTCTGGATGTAAAATCTATTACTTTCAAACAAAAAAGTGTATTGAATTACATGTGCAGCTCTAGTAGTGGATCCAAGTCCCACTTTGGACTAGATGAACTCATTAACAAGAAAACATTACGAGGCCATAAACAATATTGAGTCCCTTAGTCAACACAGGGATATAAAATTTGACAAGATAAAAGAATCTGTTTTTACAATGTCAATCTTTTGATTGTTTTCCATGTATTGTTTAAGGGTATAGTTCTTATTACTTTGTATAGTTCTTGTTGCTTTGAGCAGGTGATCATTTTTGTGTAGTATGCTAGGCAACCGAGCAGTGGACAGGTAAGCACCTGTACGGGGATTAGGCGGTCCCCGAATCTCCCACTGCCTTGCAGGCAGGTCTTGGTTGATCAAAGGCTAAGGGAGTTAACTCTGACAGAAAATAACAAGGCCCGGTAGGGGGCCTCAAGGTGGCAACCCCACCATCTACCTAGGGTACAGTGGGCTAAAATCCTGCTTATCCAAAACCAAATTGATTCAAAGTATTAAATATGATGATATGCCCGGATTGAACTCTCGAAGACGACTGAAGAAATGGAAAAATTCAAAGTAGACATTTTGGCCCTTACAGAAACAAACAAAAAAGGACAAGGAATAGAAAATGTAGGACCAAATCATACTTTAACCTTCTCTGGAGTAGATGTCAAAGATAGAGATAGAGCAGGAATAGGCCTCCTAATGCATAAAAGGCAAGAAAAACTACTAAAAAGTTTGAAATTTATAAGTTTGCGCCTATTAGAGGTAAATATTAAACCAAAAAGGAAGAGAAATTAAATAATTAATAGTTTATGGACCAAACGAAGATGCCATCAAAGAACAAAAAAAGTGTCTTCGAAAACGATTAACAAGGAGCTGCAGAGAATCTCAAACCCAAAGAGGAACTAATGGTTTTAGGAGATTTAAATGCTAGAATAGCAACAATGTAGAAACATCAGGAGGGGTAATATGTAAAGAAGGAGAGACAACAACTTCTCCAAATGGAGAGAGAGATTTTTACCCAAAGAATAACATAAAATTAGACTAATAGATTTTTACCCAAAGAATAACATAAAATAAGCTAACACATTTTTTTTCCTCATAAAGATATCCACAAACATACAAGAGTAAATGAAGACAGGTGTGAAAAGAATGATAGACTACATAATAGTTAGCAGCTGTCTTTTTTACAGTACAATGGATGCAAGAGTAAACAGAGGAGCAGAAATATTTAATGATCATCACCTAGTGATTGCCAAAATGGGATTACTAAGGGAAGAAAACAAACAGAAAAGGAAAGAGAAGAAAAGCTACTAAACTTAAAATAGAAAAACTACATAAAACAATAGTAAAACAGATGTACCAATCTAGGATAAAAAGATTTATCAGTGAAAGGCAGATTGATCTGAATGATAGCGCAATAGAAGAAAAGTGGCAAATGTATAAAGAAACGCTCCTCAGTTGTACTGAAGAAGTCTGTGGTAGGAAACAAATTAAAGGAGATAGAGGAAAAGAACAGCGTGGTGGAATGAGAATGTCAAGACTAAGATCAAAGAAAAAAAAGATGCCAGGAAGAAATACTTGCAAACAAAGCGGCCTTAAGATAGGAAAGATTACGTGAATAGAAGAACTATGGCCAAAAAGGAAGTTAGGATAGCAAAACAGGAACAGTGGGAAGAGTTTGGACAAAGGCTTCAAGAAAGCTATGAAGGAAATCAAAAACTGTAGCATGAGAAAGACCAAAGCATGCCCAATACGACAAATTAAGAACGCCAAAGGAGAAATAATGAAAGGAGACAGCAAAATCATGGAAACATGGAGAAAATATTTTCAACAATTACATAATCCCTCCAGAACATATGAAACAAGAAGTACAGATCAATTAGTAAGAGTAACAAGTAATCCAGAGGAGACAGCTGAAGATGAAGATATCTCGATGGAAGAACTCCAAACATCTATAAGAAAAGTGAAATGAGGAAAGGTCTCAGGAGCAGGTCAAGTTTATCAAGAAATTATTATAAACCGAAGGAGAGAGGCAAACTACCACATGCAATATGTCAACAAGCATGGAAGTCAAAACAGGTGCCAGACGACTAGAAGAAGGGAATGGTAGTACCAATATACAAGAAAGGATCAATTATGGAATGCTCAAACTATAGAGGGATATCACTACTTAGCATGCCAGGAAAAGCGTATGCCAGGATTCTGGAAATGAGACTAAGGAAAAGAGTAGAGGATTAGGAGATTGAAGAACAGCAGAGTGGATTTAGACCAGGAAGAAGTGTACAAGACTACATATTTACAATTAGACAAGTAATAGAAACATTCCTTGAGAGAAACATTGACTTGCACCTGTGTTTTATTGACCTAGAAAAGGCATTTGACACTGTGAGGAGTGACGAACTATGGCATTCCTTAAAAGAACACAATATAGAGCAAAATTTAATAGAAGCCATTAAAAGTTTTTACAATAAACCAACATGTGCATTGAGAGTAGCTGGAAATGTATCTGAAGAATTTGATGTAGATATAGGAGTAAGACACGGTTGTATCCTAAGTCCTCTTTTGTTTATCACATTTATGGATTCAGTTGCAAAGGCATCTTCAAAAATGAAGAAAATGAATGTAGGTATGTGGAAGCTCCAACCAGTAAATGTATCAATGTTTTCATTTGCTGATGATTTAGTTCTGTTTGGAAAATCAGAAAGGGACCTTCAGTCGAATACCAACATGATGAACAATGAAGTAAATAAAAGAGGAAATGAAAGTAAATGCAAAGAAAACCAAAACAATGCTAGTAACTAGGGAAGCTAAAACACAAAATTTTAAATTAAACAGGGAGAATTTAGAACAAGTTCAAAGCTACAATTACCTAGGAATAATGATTAACTCTGAGGGAAAACTAAGAGAAGAAATCAGCCAGAAAATCAAAAGGCAAGTGCAATATATAACCATCTAGGAAAGGCATTTGTAGGTAAACAAGAATTGTCAACAAAAACCAAAATGGCAGTATACAACACAGATTAATGTCCTACTATCCTCTATGGCAGCGAAACTCGGACCTTAGACAGTAAAGAATACAGTAGAGCACAGGCAGCTGAAATAAATTATCTAAGAAGAGTAGTAGGAAAAATTAAAAGAGACAAAATCAGAAAAACAACAATAAGAGATCAAACCAAAGCAGATAGCATAAAAACTAAGATAGAAATAAATCAATTGAGATGGTTTGGGCATGTAAACAGAATGAATAACAATAGAATAGCTAAATCAGTATACAGTGCTAAAACCCAAGGTAAAAGATCAAAAGGCAGACCTCGAAGAAAGTGGGAAGAAGATATAAAAAAGGCATTGAAGAATAGAAATTTAACATTTTTGGAAGGAAGCAGAAAATACCAGGACAGGGCATCCTGTAGAAAGATCATCTCAGGCATCGGAACCCATACACCGAAAGGTAGAATGGGAAATGATAAAGAAAGAAAGAAGACAGGTTGCTGAAATGACATATCTAAGAAGGGGAAAAATTAAAGAGACAAAATCAGAAACACAACAATAAGAGATCAAACCAAAACAGATAGCACAAAAACTAAGATAGAAATAAGTCAACTGAGATGGTTTGGGCATGTTAACAGAATGAATGACAATAGAATAGCTAAATCAATATATATGCTAAAACTCAAGGAAAAAGACCAAAAGGCAGACCTCGAAGAAAGTGGGAAGAAGATATAAAAGAGGCATTAAAGCAAAGAAATTTATTTTTACAGAAGGAAACAGAAAATGTCAAGACAGGGCAGCCTGGAGAAATCATTTCGGGCATCTAAACTCATACACCGGAAGGTAGAATGAGAACTGATAAAGAAAAGAAAGAAAATGGTAGTCAAATTTTCATTTTCGATTCTTTATTCACCGCTGAAAAATACTGTGAACTGAAAAATACTGTGAACGGCTAAAGTTAAATGAAATGTAGGTCAACATTTCATTTTTGTTCATGTGAATAATTCATTTACATTTTTGAAAAAGAACAATCATAAAGTTTCAGTGATTTTTTAGCACCCATGAAATAGCTTGTATTGAAGCATCAATCAGAGGTGAGTTTGAATCATATGGTTCAATAAGACACATCAGACCTATATGTATTATGTGAATCATAACTATTTACAAGGTTGATGTGAAGTTTATTTATTATTGAAACCTTTGATACTCTCTTTTTCTAACATTCATAGAATGATTTTATCAGAAATAATAACAACTTGTATACTTGTATAACATAATTTTCTCATCTCAATTTGAAATGAATTTGATCATGTAATCTGTTGCTGTTTTAAAAAGAATTTTTTTGTGGTGCATTTAAAACAAAAAATCCTTTGCCTCAATATTTGCTATGTCTTTGTTGTAAGGAAGGTTCAGGTCATCTTCACTTTCATTACTCATCTCACAAGTTCAGTGTCTGGGATTCAATATACTTATGTGGATACTTAGCTGCAATCCTTTTTTCTCAGCTCAACCCTCCCCACTGTGTTATTCTCTCCCAGTCCAAGGTGGGTTGGATCAAGTACATTTTGGAGACAAACTTTAAATTCAGAGGTCCCGTGTTCACATGTCTCTCATGATAAAAATGTCAATGTGTTTTAAAGGCTGATTTACGCTCACACTCGCTGCTCAAACCCAGAAAAGACCTGTCATTGTGTGGAAGTATGAGGAATTAAAACAATGTATTTGCCGTCAAAAGGGATAGCAACGTTCCTTGTTTTGGTGCTTTCTTCTTTCTTTTCTTTTTTGTGTGTGTGTGTGTGTTTTTTGTTTGTTTGTTTGTTTTTTATTGCCACTTTTTAAAAAATGCTCCTTTCATGCCTTCATTGGTTTACAATTACCATTTTAAATCCATTCCATAGGATATGGGGTTTTCAAGAACACAGTCAGAGGAAGCGATTAAGACTCATGATTCAGTCCAGGCAGCTTTAGAATCTCTCCTTGCTGGTGTTGGTGGTAGGTTTTATATTGCAATTTACTCTTTTGTATTTCTTCAAGCTATTTGTAGACTTCTTTCCTGTCTGTTGTGAAGAAAACATATTAAATCAAGCCATTTAAAAAGGATTCCTCTGCTCACTGTGTATTCAGCTTGTGTCTTACATTATTGCACACTTTTCATAAATCATCATCTTTGTCTCATTGGTAGATGGGTGTCCCTTGTAGGTCCTTCTTCTTTCCTTTCACTCTTTAACTTATTTTTCATCTTGCTGTTTCTTCCTTAATTCAATCTGAGATCACTGCATATGGAAGGCGGGGTAAATTTCAATGAAACAACCTGTCTCATTGACATAAATGAAATTTTTTGAAGATACATAATGTTTTTTAGGTCATGTCTTTCAAACTATTGCAAATAAGATGGGCTAAAGTAAAAATAAAAGCCTATATGTTTTTTTAAATAGCTCAATTGAATTGTTGCCAAAATTTTACATAGGATTAATGTCAGGTAAAACATTTTGAAGATTTCAATGCCATTACATAAATTTAGATGCTGGCACCTACTAACGCATGAGTCGAGTGGGAAAATGTATGTGAGGTGTCTTTTCTAAGGAACTCAATGTCTGATTGATGGCGTCTGAGTGGTTAGGCTGCCAGACTGGGGATCATGGGGTCCCCAGGTACAAATCCTGACAAAAGCGAGGTCCAACGTTGTGTTTCTTGGGAAAGACACTTAACACGCATTTTACCCACTCAACCCAATGCAAATCGGTTATAGCACTAGCTTAGGAGTAAAAATCTACATCAGACTAGCATTCTGTCCAGGAGGTGATTATTATCACCTGTTTTGCTTCATGCTATTCAAAACAGGATAACTCCGACTGTATGAGCGGTAATGGTCTTGAAGGAACTTTTCTTTTTACATAAATTTAAGGTTGGAGATGAGTAAGTCTTGTAAGGTAATGTGATAAATTCTATCTATTTCAAAATAAGCTGCTCACAATCCAATGATGTTTAAAAAACTGCATATCATTGGTGAAACTGTCTAAGCGTAAGTGATGTGATTTTTCAGGAAAATCGAAAAACACCATAAATCATCTTTTTGGAGGAAAAATGGAAATCTTTGTTTAGTTTGGTTCAAGGCCCTCCAATATCAATATTGATAAAGACAAACAGTGAGGCAAGGGGCATGTCGAAAGTGAAAGATAGTGATATTGGGGAGTGGGGGGGGGGACTCCTGAAGTGATTTTTGTTTTGTTTTTTGAGTTTGAGGTTTTTTGCTTGTAGTATGTACATGAGTATCATTGAAAATTTTGTAGCATCCTTGGTTGCCATAGAAACGGCCGCCATCTTGGATTTTGACCCAATTTTCAAAATTTATTTTCTCCCCTTAGTTATGAATAAAATTACTCAAAACCTGTGCAGATCGACTTTTCCATTCAATATCTAAAGATTGACGTCAGGTTTTTAATATTTTGATAGGTTTTTTTTTATGAATTTTTAAAAAATACTATATATTGTGAATGTACAAAAACGGCATTTTTATTACATTTTTTTCCTCTCAAAAAGTTTACAATATATATTTTAAATAGTGGCGTCATTCTATTAACACTGACAAGAGGAACCTGTGTGCCAAATATAATACAAATCGTTCAGTAAATGGCAGAGGAGATAGAATTTTAGTGTGAAAAAATACATTTCAAGAAAAATGCAAGTAAAAAAAATCAAAAGAAAATAACACAAAACAAACCCTTCAGACGGATTACCCTTGTTGTAGCAGCCCCCTTCCTCTTTCGACAGTCTCTGGCATTGTTACTAATGTAAAGAGGATTATAAATCTAGGTTTAGATTTGCACTGTTGTGTAAAAAAATGTCAAAATGACTAGATCTAGTATTTTTCTTTCTTTCCTCTATATCCTATGCTTGTGCCTTTTACATCACATAGCGATTGGCCAAAGTGACTAGCGTTGTAGGCAGAAGCCAGGTGACCTCAGTGTTGCCACATTTGGCAATTAGCCGCCAATATACAGGTTTTTACTGCCATCTTCTCAGTCAGTGTTAGGGTAATTTACGTCAAAATTTTGACTGTTTTTATCTACCCTCACCTGCAAACTATTTTGTTTAAAAAAAATATTCGTCATATGGACATTTTTCTGCCATAAACTTGTAGATAAATGATCGTTCTACCCGAATATGCAAAGAACAGAAAATTAATCTTTTGGTCCCAAACTCGCCAGTCCAGGTGCCCCCCCCCCTCCATTAAATAACATTAAAGCCCCACAGGAACAAAGATGAGACAAATACAGGGAAAAGACAGAAAAATCTTGGCCACCATGGGGATTGAATCCACAACCTCTGCATTGGCACCAATCGCCTTGCCATGAAAAGAAAGCATGCTACCAACCAAGCCGACTACATTCAATCCCCATGGTAGCTAAGATTTCCTCTATCAAATGCTAGCATTTGTCTTGTCTTTGTTCCAATGGGACTTTAATAGTATATAATGTCATTATCCTTCCAACACTTATAGAGACACGAAAGAAACATGCATTTAATCATATAAAGGACAAATCGCATATCCCGTATATCGTGGACTTAGGCGTTTAGACAGTGTCACGAACGATATTATTGTTCTGCTCACAGTTTTGGGATCTATAGAGGACATCTGATGTGGCATAGTTTTTGCAGTTTTACTGCTTTACCCTTGAGCTCTTTGACTGTATGTAACTCATACATTGAAATGTGTCCTTTGCTTGAATATTTTTATGATTTATTGTCAGTCATCAATCAACGATAAGATTTTTCTTACAAAACAGGAAATGAATTGTATAATACAGACGATGATGATGAAGGCTTCAGTGTTCACAGACCAGCCCCCATTCCTCCTCCCTCATCCCATCCTGCAGATGTTAAAATGGAGTACGTTGTATTCATTAAAAAAAACTTAGTATTTGGGTTGAAGTTTTTTTTCAACTTTGCATTGTTTATGTATCTGTTTAAGCCATGCTTATCTGTTTTGCTGTGGAGGTTTTCTTACATTTATTTGTGACAATGTCAACAAAAAACGTTCCCTTGTTGCTTCCTGTTGAGAATATGGGTAAGGAATTTTAATGGTCACAAATGCAAAGAGACTAACATTTAATGATATAGAACTACAAATCGAAACTTTACTTTCATGATAAAAGATAATCTTTGTACATCTTATGGGGTAAATTCATTTGTTTTCCATCCTCTACATGATTTTTACTACATTTAAAGAATTAAGATAATTTAGATCATTCCTAGTAATAATTAGTTAATTTGGATCCTTTTAAGATACTCCATCTTTGTAATTTAAATGTCTTTTTCTTTTGCTCCTAAAATCCTGCCTTTTGTTGTAATTTTTATGAAATTGAAATCATTATTACAGGATGAAGTAAATAGAAATTCTTTCTTCTAATTTTTACCCACCCATTAGCCCAACAAATCCAGAAGGCCTTACAGCTTTATGGGTTGGAAACGTTTTGCCAAGTGTGACAGAAAAGCGACTGAACCAGTTATTTTCAAAGTAAGCCTTGATAGTGAACGAAGAAGAAAAACATGACAAAAAATTATGCTCTTCATCATTAAAAAACTATAAATATCAGGATCTAGGGGAAACATTGAGTGAAATAATATTAAAATTCTTCTTCAGAGAAGATGTAATTCCCTTACCCTTACATTGCAATAATACGTTCTCCAGCAAGGCATTTTTATCGATAATTTCTCCTTCTGTTTCTCTTTCACGCATTATCAGTTATCCTTATCTTTCTTACAGATTTGGCCAGGTTACCAGTGTGAGACCATTGCCGGATAAATATTGTGCTTTTATTAATTTTAAAACCAAAGAGTCTGCCGGTCGGGCCATGCACCAGTTACAAGTCAGTGGTTGATGATAACTTGTTGTGATGTAATTTACTGTATATGCATTATTAGTATTGAGTGGGCATTGTTTATGATCAGTATTATCAAGTCGCACGAGAGAGAACGAGAGAGAGAAATATATATGGATGTGTACATACATATATCGTAGCTGCCGATCGCTGTCCATATTCTATACCTGTCCCTCTTGCTTCCATAGTGTGTAATTAAATTCAAACTATGAAAATGTCTGGAAAATCTTCACTGCTCTATAAGTAAAGTTTCTTCAAGACCGTTATGACCCATAGAGCCATAGCTTTTCCTAGTTTCAATAGCGTGAAGCGGAACAAGTGATAGTAATCACCTTCTTGATAGGACGCTAGTCTGACATAGGTCTTTACTCCCCAAGCTAGTGCCTGTACCGATTTGCACCTGGGTTGAGTGGGGAAAATGCGTGTTAAAGCTAGGATTTGAACCCGGGACCTCATGATCCCCAGTCCAGCAGCCTAACCATTCAGCCACCAACACCACTATCACTGCTCTACCTGTGTTGGTATACATTTCCATTGTTTGTTAGATCTTGCTAAAAAAACTCTCCAATGCTCTATGTTTGGATAGCGACGCAGGGACAATATGTACTCTGTGTGTATGTATGTATGTATGTATGTATGTATATGTGCTTATGATCTATGTATGTATACAAGTAGGTGTCTATGTGTGCTTGTATATATAATTCTATGATTACAGATAGAACTGTGTTGAACTATCAGACTGTCCAATGATCCAAAAGTCTTGAGACTCAAAAGCAAGTCTCCTGCGGATTCAACCCGATGGTCAATTCAGTCCGAAAGTCAATTTAGTCCGAGATTCATCACTTATCTCTCAATCGCTCTCACACAATCACACACATACACTCAATAATTCCTGAATAAAGCTACAGGCACAAATATCACTATCTAATCGAAATTACATGTATTTTTATTTCTATTCATGTTTTTAAAAGTTTCCAGCTCTTGATCTATATTTGGGAGGAGTTCCATAGTCGGGTTCCAGCCATTATTTTAACATTGTCACATAAGCTGGGGAGAATTCAGCTTTAGGGATCAGACTATTTGAGATCCAAAAGTCTTTAAGTCGGTCCATCTGAGATCCGAAAGTCTTTAGATCGGTCCATCCGAGATCCAAAGTCTTTAGATCAGTCCATCCGAAATCCAAAAGTCTTTAGGTCAGTCCATCCGAGATCCGAAAGTCGCAGAAATTTAAAATCAGATCCAGCTCTAGTTACAGAATACATATTTAACAGAGTGATGCTACAAGTTTTGTTGTCTTAATGTTGGCAACTCCTGATAGGAGTCAAAGTTGAAATCCACAAATAATTTTATGATGTGAAAGATATAAAATCATTTCATATGTTAAGAGTCTAGTTTATGTATCTGCAATCTTCCTGTTTTAAAACGTTTTTATTTCAATGGTCAAGTTTTCCTGTGTAGCCAGAATTCAATTGAGTCTTGGCTGTTTTTATCAGTAAATTGACAAGTAGAAATATGTGGGATATTTGCTTTACTTCCTATTCTTTGTCTTTCAACTTTTCCTGTTACGGCTACCACAACGTATCATCCTTCTCCACATTATTCTATCCTGTTCGTCTCCATCTCTTGCACTCACAATCTTCATGCCTTCCTGTATTAAATCCACATATCTACTATTCGGTCACTTCTACCTGCCGGGTATGTCCATCCGCAATATCTTCTGTCCAATATACTCCCTACCCCTTTTCTTGACATGTCTACCGATACCATCTCAACTTTCCCTACTTTTGTCCTAAGTACTGGGGTTTCCCCTTGCATGTGATATTTTCTTTTGTTGGCTGTAATATTTTGGACTGGTTTTGCAGTTGAAAGCTGTTAAGATAATTTTTAATTTTTTTCTATTTTTTAAAAAGTTTTCTTGTCTGTTCCCAGACAAATTTAGCAAAACATAAAATGGAATCAAAATCATAAAAATACAATGGATTGAGTGCATCATATGATGATAGGATTGCTACAATCATGTTCAGATACATAAATATGGCATACAGTAATTAAAGTACTATGTATCACTTTTAATTGGGCAGAAACGAAATTTATTGCTGTGCAAACACACAAATTGATTATTCACAAGGGTACACACACATATACACACACACACACACTTACACATATATAAATGTTCTTATAAAAAGAGATATAGGTCTGTATGGATTAAATCATAATATCTGTAGACTCTATTAATTGGTAGGAAGACGGATGTTTCATCATGCTCCACAGTTTTGTTCTTTAATCTTATGAGTTTGCAAAGTAAAACAAGAAGACTAAGTGAAATTTATTGAGATCATCTGAAAATATTCATGTTAAGATACCACTTAATCACGTGGATCTTTTGGTGTGTGCTACGCTCTGAACATACCCATCCCTGAATCCTTCATTCATGATAACATTATGAAGCAAAGGATTTTACATTATTATTTCTTTGAATAACAATGTATAAGGCTCTCTTTCATTCATAAAACATTCAATTTTGTTCTAGTTCAGATTAATTTTGCACACCAAAAAAAGATACTGACCTCTGATTTAAAATCCTTATCACGCCCTCTTACCCCTCGTGGAGGTGGACACAGTGGTCCAGAGGTAAGGTGTCAGCCTCTTTACCCAAAGGTCGTGGGTTTGTGACCTGACTAGTTGAAAAATTCTCCCCAAGATTTTTTGGTAAAACCCACCCACCTTGGACCAGGAGGTCCTATGTGCAGATCACAACACTCTGTGCATGCTAAAGATCCCTTGGCTGTTTACACGGTAGTCTGGGTAAAATTTTAAAATCCTACCAAAAATCCCAAGGTCACCTTAGTCTTGAATGTGGGTAAAATCAAATCAAATCAAATAGCACCAACAGCCATATTTTGTCTCTGTTAGTAGTGTTAGATGTAAAAGTATGATGTAAGGTGTGGATAGTAAAATGTTAAAGTGACAATAGTTGACAAAGTTACTTGTTAAATGTTTTCATATTTACCAGAGAGAACAACGAGTTGTGACCATGATGTAGTGCAAAAGATTCTGGAGTGATATGTTTGTTTTCTCAGCTTACTCTCATTTAATCGTTATAATCTAAATCTAGATTTGGATTTAGAAAATTCAAAACTAGATCTAGTTTCAGTGAGAAGGAGTGGCAAACTATTGCTTACACTAAGACATTATTTTCAGAGAGCATTTTTATTAAATGTGACTTATGGGATTTAAAAAGCAAAAAAAAAGGGGGGGAATGTCGCCAGAAAATGACAATCTTTTTCTTTGTGTTCAATTCTTGGTATGAACTGATGGTTGCATTATGGGCTTAAGTGAGCAGTTGCATTAATTTGATTTTCTTTTCCTTTGCATTTCAGGGAATGGAAATTGATGGTCAAAAATTACTCATTAAGTTCCCAGACAACCCTTTAACTAATGGAAGCGGTAACTTAACAATAAGAAAAAATGTGACAAATACCACCTCAGTGAAACAAGGGTAAGTGCTGGGATTGTGCTTGGTTGTTTCTTTTGTTTCTGTTTATTCCTCCTTCTTTTCTTTGGGGAGATGGGGGTTGTTTTTTGTTTTGAATTTTCTTTCATTTTCCTTTCGGTGGGTATGCAAAGTTTTTGGCAGAACATTTCGTTTCATTGTTTTTACACCATCTATTGGGTCATGCTGTTTCAGTGCTAACATCCAAAATGGGAGAGAAACGTTTTTTGAGGGATCTCAGCTATTACAAGTTTTGTCCTGAGGAATAAGAAAACAGTATACGTAATGTGTAGTTTGTTAACATTTTTGTGTGGTCTCTATTAAAGTGACATGAGAATTTCTTTGTGTAACCCCAAAAAATGTAATTAGGATGGGTTTTAACAAATGTTTCCCTTAAGCAATGCCTTGCAATAATAATAAAATAGTAGATGATAATAATAACAATAATAATGATAATAATAACAATAATAATGATAATGACCATTACAATGTCAACAGTAGAGGAAAAGGAAGAATGATAATAGGAATAATGATAATGATAAAGATAATAAAAATTACACTAACAATACTCCTAGGAGGAAAGACATTAGATTTTAAGTCCTCTAGAAATGAAATTAAAATTTGATTCCATGCTGTTAAACAATAGGCCTTGACATATTCCATTGGACTAAAACATTATCTGTAGTACTCATTCTTCAAAGATATTGACAAATTCTGATGTTTAGTAATTTTATTATAACCAACAAATGTTTAATTGTGAGAGGTATCCATCTGTGACAAAGAAAGTTAGGTTGCTTAAGAAGCAAAATCTTACATAGACAATACAAGGTTTGAAGGAAATCAAAAGAGTAAAGGAGAGTCCAAAAAAAGACCGAAACAAAAAAAGATCCTGTTGCTATCCCAATGTGGCTATCACACTGATGCCTTTTACAAAGCAATTTGTGGTGGTGTATTTTGTTTCTCTAATGAGCCTTGTCAATCAATAGTTTACTCCTGCAGAATTGCTTCATAAAATAGTCAATGAGTTGAGTGAACGAAGTGCAGAGACTTCATTTTGGAAAATTTGAGTTGGGGGGGGGGGGGGGGGGCATTATTATTCGTCTGGATGAACAGTGTTTACCTCAAAAGCCAGAGGTCTAATGTTTAAACCCTTGCATGGAACATTCCCTTGGGGGAAGGGGGAGGGGGTGGCTTACCTTTTTAGAAAGGCTTGATCCTCATGGCATTGGATCTACCCCCTCTGCCTTTATAAGACGGATAAAGGTCCTTGAGGTCTTTTGAATGCATAATGTGCAAACTTAAGAAATTTTGGCATGGTTGAAGGCTAAAATTCCTTGTCTGAACTCTCAGATCACCAGTCATTGCGTGTCAAGCAATTTCAATAGACTGAAATTTATTTGATCAATTAACAACAATGGTGACATTTATCATACGGTCTTGTCTAATTCTTCTAAGAATAAACTGTGAGGAGAATCTTATATTAATTAGTGTTTTGAAATAAAAAGCGACTTTCGCTTTTCCTCATTAGTGAAGAATCTTATGACCCTTGAACACTCCAATTGTCTGTTTTATATACTTTGATTTAGAAGCAAATAAGTATAAGAGATAAAATTTAAACTCATCGATGCAATTTTGATATCAACAACTGCAATTAGCTTAATTTCTTTTCTTTTTTTATATATTATTTTTATTGCCGCTACAGCTACTACTGACACAGGTCTTATTACTGCACTTTGACTAATGTTTGTTATACTTGTAAGAAACTTATTTAGTAGGTGTGTGGTAAATGCATATGGTTGTAGAGTCTGTGTGTTTGATACCGTATTGTCTAAGACATCAACTGTTGTTTATGTGTTATTACACTGTTTTGGGATTCACGTTTTGATGTGGTGTCAAATCTTCATGAGCTTGACGGCTTTAACTTTGAGAAGAAACTTCGTGTTGCCACCATTGCGGGTACAAATTTTTATTACAATAGTTTCTGTCATCAGTCTCTAAGCTGTTCCTGTAATATTGTTTTATTCTTGTTATTTATCAATTGTGGTTTTGTTCATGTTTTCTTTTTCTTTTCTTTTTTAAATATTTAAATCGTCCATGGCTAATAACCTGCACTTACTCATATAATTTCACAGCAATATAGATGCTTTGTCTACCAATTCATTCTTTCTACATCAATGCCACACTTTAGATGCAAACACAAAAGGGTAGTTAAAACAGTCAGATTTCCCCCGGCGTAGAATGAAGCCTTCAAAGAGAATGGTTCATATGTATATATACAATATACAAATTATGTCTCTGAGGGACATGCTATTGGTGGCACTTATATAGGGTGGCCCAAAGAAAGTGCGCCATACTTAAGACAGTCTGTCATAAAATGTAATGATTGGATTTGGATGAAATTAGGCTTACAGGGAGAGAGAAAACTAAAAGTTTTGTCATGTACATTTTCAATGATATTGGTAAACATAAAACAAAGTCATCAACAGTTGGGTTAGAAATACAGAAAAAAAGCCATATCACCACTTCGCATGAATGAAACGAAACTTTACCCACAAATAAAATCTTTTAGAGTACTTAATTGTTTTTAATGCTCTTTTACATAAGACGCATCGATAAAGAATGATCAGCAGTATGAAAAGAATTTGATACAAAAATTTTATGTTGTGAGAAATTATGTAATGTTTGGTCCAAAAACACATGAAAAAAGAAAGTTTGCTCTTCGATTAAACAGTATGGATTTGTTCTGTTACCCTTGAAAGGATACATAAATTTCTTCATTTTAAATTGTATTTTGTAATAGATATTGGGACAAACGGAGAGCATTTTCTAGAATCATTTCCCGTGACATTGTGCCAACATTGTTAATTTTTTTATCACTTTTAAGTATCAGATTGTAAAGTTCAACACAAACTCAAATCTAGATTGACATTTTATTTTTCAGAATTTGATACACCTGATTATGATTGTTTTGTGGCAAAAACCCAGTTCTCAGTAGTAGTGGTAATAACATTCTTCCTGAGATTATCTGAGGAACCTGAATTGGTTTTTGTGTGTGCTCAGTTTGATGCTCTACACTGCACCCCATCCCCTCTCTATCCCCCTCTTTCTCTCTCTCTCTCTCTTTCCCCTCTCCTCTGTCCTCTCCTCCTCTCCCTCCCTCTGTCCTTCCCTCCCTCCCTCCCTCCCTCCCTCTCTTGTTGTTTTAAGTGACATGTTTCAATCCATATTACATAGCTGCCTTGATAACCAATTTATAAAAACTGTATTTAGTATGTTTGATCTTGAACATTGTAGAAGGATATTTTTGTTAAATAATTTTTACTATTTACATCTGTAGTTACCTTAAAAAAGTACATATTATTTGAGTTTGGTTAATTGTATTTTGTTTTTAAAGAAACCATAATTTAATGACAGATACTCAGAGATACTGGGGTGAAATTCCAGAGACACACTTCTTGTTGTTTTGGGATTTGAGCTTGTACCCTTTGCCCATTATCTTTAAGCCCACTGCCCATATACACACACACCTTCACAAAATCATTTTTTATTTGCACTATTTATTTCACCCATGAACAAAAATGCTGAAAGCCTAGCCTACATTAATTCCACTTGCAGTGTAAATGTGAATGTAAAGTTCCTTCCTTCAAGGCTGTCATGGCCCACTAGCAGCAATTACCGTATGACCATTTTGGTATTTCTGAAGCTAGTTTTGTTTTGATTTGATTTAGGTCTTTTTCTTGCTTCTTGCATTTTTTCTCTTATCACTCAAAGTTTTATAGAATTGTCATTTGTGAAAGGTATATTTTTGTTAAATAATTGCCAGAGCTCGGTTTGTTTGTAATTTTAAGCTTTTGTTTTGTTTTTAATGAAACAACAGACTTTTTAGTTTGTTTCTTTTCTTTAAAGCTATGGCCATCGATTGGTTTTATTTTTTGTTATTTTATCTTAGAGTAGGTTATTTCAAGTTTAATTATCAATGGTTTCTGGAACGGGATCAGTCTTTTGGGCCATTGTACCCATTTTCAGCCAATTAGAAAATTAGTTTGCGGGATTCAGAGTCTGTTTATCAATTTGTTCTAAAAAGGATTGTGCTGCAGCAACTATGATATTGTCTTTCTAAATGGGACATCCCGCTCCCACTGAATACTTGCAGAGTCTTTTTGGACATTTTGACACATTGTTTTTTTCCCTCAGTAAAATATTCTTTCAAATATGACAGTTTCCAGGTAATTTGATAGCTAATATCTTTGCTAACTCTCTTTGTAGGCTGTCTTCATTTACTCTTTTCCTCTCCCTCTCCCTCTCTTTTTCCGTATCACAGATTTTTTCCTCTTTGATTTTGTTATCTAAGCAGAAATCTTTCCTCCTTACAAAATTCTGCTGGCTTCAGATTAGAAAAACCTTCAGTCTGGCTTACTGGGTGCCTTTTTGGTGTTGTTTGTAACTACTTTTCTTTCCTCCTTCCTTCAAGATTTTACCATGAGGCCTGGATTTTCTTTCATCAAAAGGCCAAATGGCTATATTGAACTCAATGCAACCTTTAAAACGAAAATTCAAATTCAGAGCGTTGTAGAAACAAGTTTAGATTATTTTTTTCCAAACTCACTTCTTGGTAAAAGATATAAGGACAGATATAAAAATATGAAATTTTATATCCCATCACAGCAAAGAAAAAACTTTTTTGGGGGTTTTAAATTTTTTTTAAATTAATCATTGGATTTTTGTGAAATTAATTGGGGGATCTAGATTTGACAATAGGAGCTGTAGTCAGGGCCTAGACCTAAATTTCAATGTAAATGTCTTAAAAAAACTAATAGTTCATATTTGACTCAGTTTTTTGTGTCTCCTATGCCAATAAAATTGTTAAGAATTTGTATATGCCTTACATATCCCAGGTTGATGACGATTAAGTTGACCTGAAGCTAACTTAACCATTCTCCTTGTGGGAGACTAATATTTTGTCTGTCTGCCTGCCTGAAAACTAATGTTCATATTTCTGTCTGTCTGTATATTCTTTCTCTCTCTCTCTCTCTCTCTCTCTCTCTCTCTCTCTCTCTCTCTCTCTCTCTCTCTCTCTCTCTCTCTCTCTCTCTCTCTCTCTCTCTCTCTCTCTCTCTCTCTCTCTCTCTCTCTGTCTGTCTCTGTCTCTCTCTCTCTCTCTCTCTCTCTCTCTCTCTCTCTCTCTCTCTCTCTCTCTCTCTCTCTCTCTCTCTCTGTTTCTCTCTCTCTCTTCTCTCTCTCTCTCGCGTCTCTCTGAACTGTCCCCATCTCTCGTCTTTCTCTCTCTCTCTCTCCATCTCTGTCGTTTTCTCTTTTTCTCTCTCTCTCTCTTGGATTTCTGTCTCTCTAATCTCTCTCTCACTCTCTCTCTCTAAATTTTTCTCAATATATAGAATATAGATTTGTAAACATAATGTTCAAGAAGTAAAATTGAATAACTATGTCGTCTGTCTGTCCCTGTCCTGTCTGTCTGCCTTTCTCTCTCTCTCTCTCTCTGTCTCTCTCTCTCTCTCTCTCTCTCTCTCTCTCTCTCTCTCTCTCTCTCTCTCTCTCTCTCTCTCTCTCTCTCTCTCTCTCTCTCTCTCTCTCTCTCTCTCTCTCTCTCTCTCTCTCTCTCTCTCTCTCTCTCTCTATCTATCTATATCGAATCTCTCTATCTGTAGATGTATCTCAAACTTCTCTCATTTAGATTCTCTTCTCTCTCTCTCTATCTCTCTGCTCAAATTTTGTGAATTCTCTCTTCTCTCTCTTTCTCTCTCTCTCTCTGTGTCTGTCTGTCTGCCTCTTCCTCCCTCCCTAGAATCCCTCCCTCCCTCCCTCTCTCTCTCTCTCTTCTCTCTCTAGATTCTGGCATCTCTCTCTCTCAAGTTTTTTCTCTCTCTCTCTCTCTCTCTCTCTCTCTTCAACTCTCTGTTCTCTCTCTCTAACTCTCTTTCTCTCTCTTTCTCTCTCTCTCCTTCTGTTCCCAATCAAGGCCCTTTCACTCACACACATGCATTACATACAATTACAACACATACTGAGCATACCACACTCACCCAAAACAACATTAAGAATGCCATAAGTATTATCTTGGTCTGATCTTAAAAATCTATAAAACAATTTGCTATACAAATTAGTAAAATACATTTGTATAAGGGAATTAATCATACATATAATAATAATAATATCATTTAAAAGATCATGACATATTAAAACAAATATTTCTGTTTTTTGAAAAGACAGGTCTTTAAATGTTTTTTCAATGTAGCAATGCGTTGTAAGTTTAGATTATTTTCAAAGAATATCACAGATGGTTGAGGAAGAGTTCCAAACTAATAGTTCAAAGGTCCTATTTTTTTCGAAATGTTTATCTCCAAAATGTCTTTTGGATTTTACTATTTTGAATTTGATAAAAATACCAGCCACTAACACTTCCTTTAAAAATCATTGACAATCCATATTAAAGTTCTTGTGGTACATATAAGAGTTAATCATTTCATTTTGCCAGAAAGCCATTGAATATGCAAAATGGACATCCCGCTCCCACTGAATATCACAGATGGACATTTTGATTGCTGTAGACTCCTATTTTTTCCTCTTTGAATTTTTTATCTCCAAACCTTCAGTTTTGATTTTCACTAAAAATATTACAATCCTGACATCGTAAGTTTATCCACTTGAATATGCAAATGGGGGAGTAAAGTCAAAACTAATAGTTCTCCCAATAAAATTGGAATTTGTAATGCCTTACATATCCCACTAGAACCTTCTCCTTGTAGCAGCTCCTAGTCAGTCTGTGAGGCTCTTTGATGCCAGACATTCACTAGATGAAGTCTCGAGACGATTGACATATCTAAGAATGTAATATTATGAAAAACATCAGATTAAGAGTCACTTCCACAAATATTTATAGATAGTTCCAATTCCAATGTATTTTAACTTGCTATTTTTCTTTGTGCTATCCATATGTTATGTCATGCTTTAAACCATTTTTCTCCTCTATTCCCCAACTGATCTAAATTGGTAAAAAAAGAAATTTGATTTTTTTGCCTATTTTTTTTGTAGTCCGTAGTTTGGTGAGGAGTAAATAATTTAAACCAAGAAAATACCTTCAAGAGAAATTATACATATGTGAATTGACATGATTTATGTTACTGTCTAACCTAAAGAATTTCCATTGTTAACGAAGAATTTTTCAACGAAAATCACATTTCTTGTGTTGTATATTTGTTTAGTTATATTCCTGTCATGTGAAGGATGCCCTTCCCTCTGAAATCTTCTTTTTATCTATGTGTAGTACTCATCATATTGTATCTGTGTGTTTTGCATCATGTGACCTGCTTTAAGTAGAGCAGATTCCCTCGACTTTGCACTACAGATCTGATTTTTGTAGCTACAGTGCTTTCCAGTTGAGGCAGTTAAGTTTTGAACACACATTTGCACACACTTCAGATTATATTGTTAAAAGATTGTTAATGAGCTCTCACGGTAATAAAGTGAAAGTAGCAGGTATAGGGATTTTTTTATGATAATTAAAGTGTTGAAATACAAATTAAAGTGTTGAAATACAAAGAAAGATGCTGACATATCTTTTGACTATGATACATAGTATTTAGACATGTAATTAGGGGAGTCTGCTCTATTGTTACTATGTTTAGTGTTCTTGGAATTGTGAATTACATGTTTCTCACTCGTTTCATCTTATCTTCCTTTTTTAAATACCAGCTGCCTTTTGGACCACCTAGATTAATAGAATATTCCACATAAGCAGTAAAGCAGTAGGGCTTTTTAATGCCAATTTTTAGTAATTTTTGCTCATCATTTAAGGATTAAAGAAAATCATGGCAAGTGGTTGTGAAGTAGTCTTAACTTTGATTCCATGAAGTAACACATGGAGTATTTTATTTCACTCACATAACTTATTAACGTGTATGTTAATCTATCTTTACAGACTTAAGTATCGATTTTTCATAATGTTTTTAAGAATTTTTTTCAATGCTTGTAATCATTTTGTTGTGGGTGTTTTTCTTTCTGAACATTTTCATTTGAAACCCTGCATACATTGTTTTTATGTGGTTTTAAAATTCTTTTTCTTTTTCTTTTTTTTTATCCTCTTAAGAGTTCGCAACACCCCAAAGCAAACTGGGCCAGTCAACGGAGACGAATGTTATTTTTGGCGGACAACTGGATGTACTTTTGGAAGTGATTGTAAATGGCAACATTTTCCCAAAAGTAAAGGCATTGATAGAAAACCTTGGCAAAAATAGTAACGACAAATGTAAAAATTATATGTTTTATCCTCAATTTGTTTTTGGAAACCTTCTAGTGAAGTCTAGATTATGATGCAATAATATTGATAAAAGATGCTGAAAAGTCGTTTGTTATCTGGTATTTATTCTTTATTTCATTTTGCTAAAGGAATTGATTTTTAACGATTGTCGATACTCAGATTGATACTCAGTTCAGTTGCTGTACTTTATGCTTAACAGTCTAGGGGTGATTGGAGGGGGAGGTGGAGGGGGTTATTTCTTTTGTTTCTGTCTTGCTTCTTTTTTAGGTGTGGGGGAGGGAGGGGAGGTATGTTTTTAATTCATATTAATCTCAGTTTACTAGATATTGAAATCATGATAGAGGATCCCTTTATTCAAAAGAAAAGTTCTTCAGTTTCAGCATGGTGAACAAATCATGGATATTTCATCCCAAAGAATCTCTTAGAGGTACAGCTTGCTCGTTTGCCTATCTTAAATTTGATGAGCTTTCCCTAAAATCTTTTTCTTATTTTCTTATTTATCGAGCATATATTATTGCTTATGGACTACAATGAAGATACTGGTCCCATAATGATCTGTTTCGTCCCTTTCTGTGCTTCTGTGTGAGGCATATCTGTCATCTAGCATGTTTATAAATTTTAGAAAAAAAACAATTGATACTTAAAAGCGTCAAAGTATTTGTAGGAAGAAACATTTTGTAAACTTGGTTCAATTTTCGTGCTTGGATCGATTATTGAAATTTCATGAAGTCCTGTTTGTGTGTGGATCTGTCAAAATCCGTGGGAAGGCGAACTTTTTCAAATGTGTTTTAGCATAAACTGATGGCCCAATGCATTCTGAGCATTTTAAACTTTATTTGGGAAAATTGGTCAAATTTTGAGGAAGTTACCTTACTTTTCTTTTCGTAAGGAGGATTTCAAGAATGCAGGAAACCTCAGAGAAAATTGCATTAAAAAATAAAAAAAAAGTTTCAAAAGTTTCCAGCTATGTGCTAAGAATACCTTTTGAACATATTTTTAAGTACTTTCAAGGCAAACTATTTCATCAGAGTGTTCATAAAAGATTATTTTAATTGAAAATGCAAATAACTCAATTTTCATAAAAAAATTGAACTCAGCTCACATTTTGCCTGTTTTCTCACTTCAAATCCCTTTCACTTTCACCTTACGACAGGTGTTGTCAGATCCACACACATTTTATAGGAACATTTTCTAGGTATTGAATTTCATTATATAATTACTTGTTATATTACTTAATTTTTATTTACAGACTTAACAAGTCTATTATTTTTTATCATTTAAAACAAAAATGACATCAGAAAGGTACTCTAAATTTGTCCATATTCGACATTTCGATTGTATTTATCCCCTTAACTCTATTAAAACTAATAACAGTTTTGCATCAATCAGAAGGATTCCCAAAAGAATTGTTTGGATAATAATGCATTTATTCGCCCACCCTGCAAAATAAACACAATGTCTTTTTTTTAGAATTTGCATCTCGTGAATGTAATAACATCTAAGTTTAATTGAGTTTTGTTAATGTAGCCTCTTGTTAAAACATAAGTGGTGTCTATACAGTCACATGTATATTATGTAAATCTCAGACCATAATAGTCATGTAGACTGCTAGGAATTAAAAATTACTTAAGAGCAGCTTAATCTTTGGGACAGAACCTTATTACAGAGAACTATTATATTTTTGGTTTCATATTTACATCATAAAACGTTGAATAACAGAAAATAAAGTTTGTGTACTGTTCTGATGGATTCCCTCTCTATTGCATTTTCTCAAATCTATTCTCTTGTCTACTACTTTCTATTTTTACTCCATCCTTTCTTTCTTCTATTTGTCCTTTACCTCTTTTCCCTCTTCATCCTTCTTTTTTTTAAAAACTTTGTGTCTTATTTCTCTTGAATGCTCTCTCTTGTTTTGTCCTTCTCAATTTGAATTGTTTTCCCTCTTGTTTGTGACAACTAATGTGGTTAAGGAACCAAGAAATATTTGTGCAATATGGAAAAAATGTGATGCATATCTGCATATCAGGATAAGAATCGTTCAAAATTATTTGCAAAGATGCTATGGAAAAAGTATCTTCTTTACAAACTAGGTGATTTTGATAAGAAGGTAGATCTGTGAGATAAGTTATCATTATTATTCATCCTCTTGAGATCTGATGTCAATTGAAATGTATAATGAAATACAAATGTGGACTGAGTGTTGAGAACAACTGTAATTGTCAGCATTGTGGCTTGCATAATAATTGCGGAAGCAAATTGTTTTGTTTTGTCTCCGTCTTTTTGTTTAGACATTCTGTCATCAATTTTATCATATTTGCAATGAATGAATGTATGACAATGAGATTGCCTTGTTTTGAAATTTGTCATGATGTAGCATTTGGCACAACCGCCATTCCCTTTCTAAAAAAATGTCTTAAGAAAAGAAGTGATGTATTTCTCAATGCATTGAATGTGTGTACAGCTCTTAGCATTATAAAACGATTGTTAAAATGATGTAAGCGCTACATTTTGGAAAGAAAGGAAATGGCTGCCATATGTTTTATTCTTATTTGAAAAAATAAATGTGACTTAAGGAATGCTACAATTATATAAAGAAAATGAGTTAAAGATTCATCTTGTTTGTCACTCACCTCTTACTTTGTACACTGTAGTCCACAGAAATCAAATCGGCATAGAAAATTGAAATTGCTTTGATACAAAGGGGTAGAGTTTTATTTTCATTTCTATGTATATCGGAATATACCCAATTTTTGTACAATTGTGGCCAGACACACCGCTGAAAGACCTCAATTTCTGGTTGATCAAACTACATTTAACTTTAAAGATGCAATGAGGATAAGAGCAAAGAAGTAAATCCACAAGTATATAATAAGGGCATTGTCATTTGTTTAAATGCAGCAATTCTCACCCCCCTCTCTATCTCTTTCTCCCTCTGTCTCCCTCCCTCTCTTTCTCTCCCTCCCTTTCTCTTTCTCCCTCTGTCTCCCTCCTCTCTTTCTCTCCCTCCCTCTCTCTTTCTCCCCCCTCCCTCCCTCCCTCTCTCTCTCTCTCTCTCTCTCTCTCTCTCTCTCTCTCTTTCTCTCTCTCTCTCTCTCTCTCTCTCAATTAGTACTGATGGACTTAACCTTAAACTTAACACAGCAGGTTGTGTAATGCTAAACGAGTAGCGCCATGGAAGCATACTTTATTTATTTATATATGGAAAATCAAGAGTATCAGAATAATTTACCTATATATTTCTCTGAAAAGCTTTACAACAATCATTAACTAGTTTACCTTTTGTGTGTTATTGTGTGTGCTTGTTTGTATGTGTTATTTTGTTTTTGTTTTAGAGTTTTCAATGTAGGCATATGACAAAGCATTTTTTGTCTTGACTAATGTGTAATATAATGGTGTCATGTCATGGTGTTTTGACATCATTCAGTGATGAGTCGTTGGTTTGCAAGAATATGCAACATAGGGCTACTGGTAGTACTGCTGGTGGCTGGTTGACGGGAGCTACTTTTTCCTTTCACTTATCTTTTATCTCGCTGTTTCCTCCTAATTCACCCTGAGATCACCGCATGTGATGGACAGGTAAATTTCATTGAAATAATCTGTATTACTGCTGTCTTATATTGACATGATTAAGTCAGCAGTGGCCAGCATTGATGCCACGGGAAATGTTCTACTAATAATCCCACTCTTCCTGTGATTTAATTACCCGGTACTTCTCTTCTTACCTTTTCTCTTTCCTTCCTTTCCCCGTACTAATAACGTTCACCTGCTTCAAAGCCTATACTTAGTAGAAAACAAGCTTCAAATCATTGAATAGGAAATTTCAGTTTTAAATTATTATCAGTTATGACATTTTAAGTTGCAAAGAAGACGGCACATTAAGTTTTGATTTTCCCAAGAGTCAGATGATGAACGTGAATGAAAAGTACAAAAAGTCAAAGAAGTAAAAGTGAAAACCGGGACTTTTAAATTTGGTAAGAAGTGGTATTGATCTGTGTGTGCTCTGCATTTGTTCTTTTTTCCCCCTACCTTCGTGGTTTATCTTTATGTTTGTATGTATGTGTGACATGTGCATATATTGTATACATGTATGTGTTGCATAATTTTGTCCAATTTAAGAAGAAAAAACAAAGTAGTGGACATACATTACAAGAATACAAGAGATATTTCCATCATGCTGACGGGTGGTGGAAACTTTTGATAAAGGGCTGCCTATCAAATACATCATCTTTCTTGTTTTTCCTGTCCTCTTGCATTTGTCTGTCATTACTATCATCTGGCTTAGCCCTTGCATTATGAAATGTCTATGGTAGCATCAGCATGCTTTTTTTTTTTCACTTTGTGTTCCATCTCATCATTCCCTCTCCATGAAATTTAGCTAATGAAGATTTGAATCAATCACGTAGAGATCTGAAACATAATGTGCCTTTCTTTGTTGAAATTGGTGATTCAAACATGTATTTTATCTGATGATAACACCTTCATGCTAATAAGTGAGCAAAATGTTCACACATGCGCATTTGTTAGCATTACAGCACTACTTCATTGGAATCTTTTAACAATCTGTATCACTACGAGCACGGCCAAAGGTGCATCTTCTATCAGCCTTCCCATTGAATTGGATATTGGTATTGTTAGATCTTACAAATATTATTTTCAGTAATTATTCACAAGAGAGCATTACTTTACAAAATGATTTTATTTGTTCAGAATCTTTCTTTTTTTTCTGAAATTAATTTTTACAAAACAAGAGGTTGAAAGCCCGAAAAGCACATTATATTCTTAAAAGTTTTAATAAGTTTTCATAAGATAAGAGTGATTGTTGTACTGTGTACAATTTGGTTGTGAAAGAATGAGCTAATGTGTATTTAAGAAGCCAATGTTCCTTCAATGAAGTTTATACAAATAAAGAATTGTGACTGAGTACTGTGAGAATATTATTAATTATAGAAAGAGTATGGCTTTAGTGAGAAGAGCAGGTTGGGCCTCCTTGTATATTTCATTTTGCCAGCACATAATTATCATCTCAGTCAAGTACTACTGTACTCTTGTGTCCTCCTTTTCTCTTGTGTCCTTCTTTCATATTGGTGTTTTTTCTATCCGTCAGGCCTGGCGGGCAGGCTTCAGGGGCTATCCACCACACAACATCAACTTCCAGTTACCATACTCTAAATGCTACATTGGTCCGTAATAATCCACTTTCACTTTCAAAATGAGTGACATGACATGACAGCACAGCCGTAGTGTGTGGTCATCGTCTTGATTTTGAACTTTCTAAAGACTCCATTGTTTAACTTTCAGCACTTAATCCCTTTACACTGCAACTTTCAGGTCGTCATCGATCAAAATCTGTTGACGTTTTAAGTTTTGACTTACTAGAAACATTATGAAAGAGAAAAAGAACTAGATCTATAAGATCTTCATTACGAATGTAGATTTTGATTTATCAAAACACATGCTCAGTTTTCTCACTTTCTGCTGATCTTTATAAAAGCAATCATCGACCTAAACAATGTGGAGGGGGAGGGGGGGGGGTCTACTTAATATGGGATAAATGGATGATAACAGTATGTTCATCAGACATTTGAGATTGAGACCTTAAGTTTTGCCATGTGACTTCAGGACAGTACATTATGAAAGTAAAACTCAAAGTGAGACGAGGTCATGAAACTTGTTAGGGCGATTATGGTAATGAAATTTCTTTTGATGCTGAAAGAGAATTGAACACAATTACATATATTGCACCTCAAGCCTTGCAATAGAGGATCAGATTCCTAGTTATCAACATACCTCTCTCAATAACCAAATTTCACCCTTTTTTAATATTCCCATGTACCGGTATGCTAGTGCCAGCTTTGTAAAACTGAGCAGGCTGGTCTTTGACCTTGCCAAACTTTACGGCTGTTTTGACTTCTTCGTTGGATCCACAACGATGACCTCTCAGGGTTTCCTTCTTAAGAGTGAAAAGGTGAAAGCTTGATGGTGCCAAATCATGAGAATAAGATGCGTGTGGTAGTGTCGTGTCGCCCACAAGTTGATTGCCTCCATGTCTTACGGGCGTTATTGTCGTGGTGCAAAAGAACTCAGTCCAAGTTTGGCCTTACTGGTCGGAAGCAGACTTTTGAAAATACGAGTGATTGATTTGAACAAGATTATGAACACTCTAGTGGCCTATCTCTAGCTTTGCTGCCAACTCATCAAGGGATAATTGCCTGTCGCGTAGTTAGACTGATAAGTTATTAAGAATATAAGACAGATGGTAGTAGTAGTAGTAGTAGTAGTACATGTAGTAGGTGTTTGTATGTATGACTTTTATTTTATATTGCATTTTTCGTTCTAGTTTACATATGAATCTTTTCTGAACAAATAAAGTGGGACAGTAGGCGGATGGTGCTGGTGAGTGTAGGTAATATTTCTTTCCTTCTACTCATTTACACGTTTTTCATCTTGCTATTTCTTCTGAATTCTCCTTCAGATCACTGCATATGGTAGATAGAGTAAATTCCAGTGAAGAAACTGAACAAATTATGGACATGTGGATACTGTGTATATAGATATATATATATATATATATACATACACATATTTAGTTTTCTTCATTTTGTTAAGATTCAATTTTTTTAAAATGTTAGGCTAGAGAGAAACAAAGTCGCATTGAAAAGCATTGTCTGTGAAACTGTTTAGACACGTAGCTTCGCATGACGTAATTTTTCAGGCGAAGCAAAAAAAAACGTAATAAATCACCGAATAAAGCTGCAAACACTATGTTATACTTTTTAGATTACAATTTAATAACTATTCTAGTCTTTAGAAAATAGTAAATAGAAACAATAACCAGTAAGTCCACTCATTGACTTAACGGGAAGAGAAACAAATCTTCATCTAGATCACTATATGACTGGAGCCTTTCTATTGGTTCAAGATCTTTCAAATTTATAAAGACACGAAAGAAACATACGTTTGATCATTTGAAGGAGACAAATCTCATATCTCACATACTATATCATGGACTTGAGCTTTTAGACAGTTTCACCTACATTATACAGATGTTTTAGTGATAAAAATCCTCCTACTTTAACCTGCTGATTGAAAGATTGCTGTTTCCACACTTACACTTTGTCAATTTTTTGTCATTGTGGAATTGTCTCCTGAATGGAAATGTTCGATGCTTATCTTTATAATATCATATCAGTCAATCTTGTCACTTGTCATTTTAAGTGATTTCTACCAATGAAGGATGATATTTTCCCCTCCATTCTTTTACTGCTGACTCATCTAACCAGCTGTTAACTTACACGATGCTGCCATTCAGTTATATTTCCCTTGATGGTCTGTGTATTTTTATTTGTCCTTGTTTGCTACTATTTTTCTCATGAATGTCTGTATGATTTTCAAGAGGGATTGTAAAATTAGCTTTGCTTTAAAATCCTAAACTTGGGAAGCATTAGAAATGAACAATTTTCAAAGCATACAATGATAGATTCTGTCTGTGCTTTGTCTTATATTTCATGTGTGATCATGTTATTGATGATTTGATGCATTCATATGTATTAAATTAAATAAAAACAATTTCCTTAAGTTCGTTTCCTTTCATTTTTATTTTTTATATTCTCATTTATTATGATTTATAGCACAATTGTGTCTTTCACTTTCACATACACTTCCTCCTACGGCCTCTGAAATAAAACGATACCCAAAACACTTTCGGTACAGAAATTTAACGCATCTTTTCCTCTTCACATAATTTTTTATGAGATAAAAATAAACATGGTAACACAAGTCAACAAGTCAAGTATTATTTATTCAGTAAATGTACATGTGAAAAAATATAGCTTTTTTCATTGATTTCTCATTGAAATGTTTAAAAATCAACAATGTAAAATGTACCATGCAAGGTATTGGAGAAAATGTGTAACATAACACCAATATAGCAGGCAAACAATGAAAACCATGACACTATCAGTAAGAAAAAATTGTTTGTGAAAACATCACTCAATTTGGGCAGAAAATGTCTCATACTATTTACAGATGTTGTAGATACACATCACAGTCAATGTTATATACGAGCAGAAAGAAACTTAAAGTAGTTTTAAACTTACAATGCCTAAATTAGGCAAGGGGAAGAGAAAGAGTCATTGGTATTTCAGATCACAAATCTTGCGTCAACATGACAGAAGACTATGGTGGTAATATAAATTCTGGCCTTTTACTTCTCATCAGCTACTTCTTTGTCAGCTAACATGGTTGTTCTTACTCTTAATCTCACACACAATGATCCTAATATTATGATTTTATTAATGAGAATAAGAGAAAAGATGTAATGGAAGTTAAAAGTAAAGGACAAGAGTGACAGCGGAAAAAAAGGATAAAAATCAAGACGTTAAAAGATGGGGGGAGGGGGGGGGACTCCTATATAAGAAATAAGAGGAATATGGAAAATGAGCAAAAGGAGTAGTAGTTTGTTTCATTGAAAATGTACCCGTCCATGATATTCTGTGATCTTAGGGAGATTTAAGAGGAAACAGCAAGGTGAAAGATAAGTGAAAGTGGGAAAGGAAAGTAGTAGAACCTATCAGCAGTGCATGCCAACTGCCCATGAATGGAGTGGACGGGGGGGGAAAAGCAAAAGAGAATATGAAAAAACAGAAGCAAGAAGAGGAAGAGAGGGGGAGAAAGAGTAACAAAAAACCCAAGCAACAATACAAAAAAATCCAACGAGAACAAAACATTACCCTAGCTATGTGCAGATATAGATTTAGACCTATTCAAAGTTTCTTAATCCTATTATTCCTGCGGCTTAAATTAATTGCGATAGATTGTTTGCCGTTTTGATTTTTAGCATTTTCTCAGGATCCCCATCAGACTAAACATTTCCGCAATGTCCATTACAATTTCACTTTTCAGATTTTTCATTTTTTTTTCAAAAAGGGCTGTACAATTTCAGTAATCTTTTTAAAGGGCTTTTTTCAGAGGCTGAACATATTTATGTTTTGAATTTGAATAACTGCACAACTAAGTATGACAAGTGGGCTTTTATTAAAGTATCTATGTTACATCTGAATTTATATTACCACCTTAGATTTCTTTATTGATCTGACAGTTTCTGTGATTTTGATATCTTAGTAATTTAAAAAAAATATATCAGGCTTTGTTTCCCAATCTACAAACTGTAATATATACACACATTCTTTACTTGCATCTAATTTATTTTGATATCGATAGAAGCGTGTATAAGCAAACAAGCAACAGAAAAGCTTTCATGATAATACACGCCATACAAAAAATAATTGTAGTTGTAGGTTTTCACATTTCATTCTATTTCTAAGAAAGTTCATTCATTATTATCTACTGTTATTATTATTATTATTATTATTATTATTATTATTATTATTATTATTATATCACTCATCAAAAGATTTTTCCTTGCACTGTATCTTTCAAAAGTCATTGTTCTTTTTGCTTGATATTGATAGTATAACAACAATATGTTATTGTCATGGAAAACAATGCCTGATATATTTCATACAATTTGAGTAATACTGATCAAAGATGATAGAAAAGGCAACAGGATTAAAAAAAATAAAATATGAAAGCACAAGAGTCTGCTCTGCAATTAACATTTTATTTATTTTTACTTTTTGACCCCATTTCATATAACTCTCTCATCTCACCCACTTATGTTGTGAACCAAACTGATCAAGAGAGATTTAACAATGAACAAGTTCAGAGAGCTGTGTAAATAAAACCAGGGATAAATTATGAATCATTATAATATAAATAAAGTCGATACACACAATGAAGGCCTTAAAATCTGCACTAAAAGGAAAGAACACTTTAAATTTAAAAGACAATGTGTCACTTTTATAATATTAAAACTATAGTAATTAGAAGCAATAAATAAACTGATAGTTTGAAAAACTCTTACAAATTTTGTATGTTAAAATGTTATAAAAGGACAGATAAAATGCGTAGATGCCATCTATAAGTGAAAATAAAGCGCATGTTTCAATTTAAAATAAAAACAATAAAACTTCACAACATTTTGTCAGTTGAAAATTATATTCAGCTTGGTATTACAAGCAAAAACAACAAAAATATTGTGTATCGATGAAGCTCTGTTGTAGAAATAAAACGGCCATGGGAGTCCAAAGGAGTACCATCAACTTATTGTAAATAAGTAATCTGGAGCTGGTCAATGCCTTTGACAAACTACTTGTATATTAAAAACTAAACACCCCCCCCCAACCCAGGGTAAGGAAGAAATCTACATGAAAACATAGCAAAACCTTTGCATGTGCTGTAGATATGAATAAATAAAACCAGAACATTCATGAAATTCAACTTGTATGCTTGCTTTTTCAAATGATAAATTTACATCAAAACTCAAAACAGATCTCTTCTTCGATTAGCAAATATTTGGACTTAATTTACTACAAAATACAAAATAAATACACACAAAAATGCTAGCAAATATTTCCAGGACTCATCGATAAGTTGTTGACCTTTGATAATGTCTCAAAACAATGCTCATAAACCTTTACAGAATGAAACTGACGTGACATAAAGCGCACAAGACTAAAAAGAAAATTTCTGTGATAACAAATTAAAATGTACACATCCAATTATCCCTTTTCCTTTTGCATTATCTAATAATAAGTCGAGCTGATAGAATGCAAAACCGATTTACACAACTTAAAATTGCACACATATTAAATATCTTTTAGGTGATTCACTTCGAGCCTAAGTTTTCACTAAAAATAACATCTATGTGAATTATGAAACACAGTTTTAAAACCCTCAACACCTGACATGGCAGTCAAAACTGATACGGTGAATCATCTCAGGATTCACTAAAAATTAAAGGTGGAGCACCAACACTGAATTGTATTTGTAGGCAGTGATTAAACTGTCATTGTTATGCACAAAAACAAAATTAAATTAGATTAGATTAAATTAAATTAAAAGATATAATTAAAAGCATACATCTTTATCATCTAGATAAAATAATTTAGATGAGGCATACGAGTTCATACATGTTTAAAACATTTCAATTATTTATATAACACTTGTAACTTGTAAATAGATCTCTTTAGATATGAAATTAAAAATATGTAAAAAAATGTCATACGATTTTATAATCTTGGGGGCAGGGGGACAGGATAGAAATGTCCTCATCAAGGTTACTTTTGTAGAAAGATTAGAAAGAATATATGATTCTGTTTACATCAATGTTTGCTTACAATCATGAAACTGAGACAGATGACACGAATTGTCGATTTAACTTCAAAAAAAAAAAATGAAGGTATAGCTGGTGAGTCTCCTGCCCTTCCAGTTTCCAACTGTCTATACAGCTTTTAACATTCCTCTACCAAATTCTACCGATCCTGAGCGAAAGAGTATTCAGTGTAAATTGACATTTGCAAAATCTTACCTCTCTATTCTTACTTAACACTTGCATTTGCCTTTCGGTCTTTCGTAAACTCCAGACTCTCCATTTATACTCTCTCTCTAATACTAATACACACACACATGATTGGTCGCATTAAACACACACAAACATTCTCTGTCTAGCCTTCTTACACACACGTGCGCAATTGGACTTAAAACATGCACATTGCCCTGTCTCTCTCCCTTTGATGCGAACCATACAACGTGCGCAATTGGCTTTTTAACACACACGACATTCTTAATCTCTCAAGCAAATTGAAGAAAGGAGGCCGAGCTGTAGATACGCAGTTCATGGTATTGGTATAGGCGTAAAAACTAAAGAAAGTATTGAAAACTTTGTGTCGAATCCGATACTAATTCCCCGGGCAAACTTTACAATTTTAAAGAAGATATAGAATCGTTTAGTTTCAACATGAAAGAATCGCCAGACAGCAAAGCATGCATGACCGGAAATGGATAACAAAATGATGATTCATCATCCACAAACTTATTCTCATTTTCCTATTTCGCGGTGCCTATAATTGTTCATGTACATTTCGATTTCCCTGATTTTCTCTCATATTCACCCACAATATATTATTTCCCCTGGTATTTTCTTGACTGAGAAACATTTTTTTTATTTTCAACAATTTCCCTGATGCATGGGAACCCTGCTTATACTACCTGAGCCTCATCTCCTACTTGTTTTCCTACCCAAAACATCGATTTCCGACCTTTCCGACCTGAGTATGAAAAATCTGACATATTTCTGACTTTCCGGGACACCCTGTATATATATATATATATATATATATATATATATATATATATGTATATATATATTACTTGTATAAAACCTAAGTAAAACTGATTTTCTAACACACAGCCAAGGCAACTCCACAAAAATAATCTCTTCCTATAGATCAGTTTCCTCTTCTCCTGGCATGTTTTTCTGCAGAGACTACTGTACCAAGGATTAGACATCTAGAAAATCAGTAAGGGCTAATAAAAGTGAAATCCATTGATGAAATCTATTACTCAAATAATTTAAAAAAGTTGTGTACATTCTGATATATCTATAAATTTTAATAAAAATAACACGATAAACTCCGTAAAAATAATGGTTAGTGAAGATTAACTTTTCATATATTACTGCTTGTGGTTATTTTGCAAATTGTTATGTTAAGGAAGCTTATTTAAGTGACATGTTTGTTTTTCCTTTAAAAATAGTAATAATTTGCAAAAATTATTTTCATTGAAATCTACAATAGTTCCCAATCATTATGACCATTATTTTGATATATGAACATTTTATCAGGCATGTTTGAAGTAATATACTAATATTTCTAATTACTTTGTTGACCAAAGAAAAAAAAACAATCTCATACCACATCCTTTACAAAAACATGTACTGGAAAAATAACATTAACATGATATTCAACCTCATGATTCAATCACCGTAAAAACAAGTCAACCGTGATCCTTGGCTGAGAATTCACTCCTCCCAACACTCAGCCATATAAGCTAGAAAAACGAAAAACGATGTCCGTGTAGATGAACCCAATCAAAGAAAATTATTCAGATTACAAAGTAAGTAGAGCTTTTAAAGATGTATTTACAGCTACTGAAGTTTTCCCCATATCCAGTCACCGTAAAATCTTTTTGCTGACTTTGAAATGGCGGCAGTCGATGTACATTATCATTGGAGGAAAGGTGTACGTACAGTACACCTATTTCGAAAGGTAAACCAATGGAAGAAAGGTCTTCTACAAACTTTCATGACAAAAGAATTAGTCTACAATTCCTTCTGCTCTTATTCAATTATTCCTAAAGAGAAGACCACAACATGACAGTGGTGGAGACTTTTTCTTCATCAGTTCCCATTCTACATTCGGTGTATAGGTTTAGACTACTCAAATTTGTCTTCTTTTCTTTCTTTCTTCATCAGTTCCCATTCTACATTCCGGTGTATAGGTTTAGACTACTCAAAAATTTGTCTTCTTTCTTTCTTTATCAGTTCCCATTCTACCTCCTCGTGTATAGGTTTAGACTACTCAAATTTGTCTTCTTTCTTTCTTTCTTCATCAGTTCCCATTCTACCTTCTGGTGTATAGGTTTAGACTACTCAAAAAATTTGTCTTCTTTCTTTCTTTCTTTATCAGTTCCCATTCTACCTTCTCGTGTATAGGTTTAGACTACTAAAATTTGTCTTCTTTCTTTCTTTTTTCATCAGTTCCCATTCTACCTTCTGGTGTATAGGTTTAGACTACTCAAAAATTTGTCACCTATCCTTTATTCTTCAAGTTAAATGGAGTTTTCTTTGAAAATTGATGTAGAAAATGTCTTCCTGACTTTTGTCTGAGACAGAAACCATCGTAAATATAAAAGACTTTAATAAGGTTTACATTTATAAACAAAAAGAAAGCACAACCAACAGACAGTTCAATCAAAGCAGCAATATGTTAAAGAAATAAACAAGGCACAGCACATGAGTACACTGACATTTGAACATTCTCTCATAATTTCTATGTAAGACCGTATATGGTTAAAGACTTCTTCGTGTCAACAATTTCAATAGGAGTTTTTTGACATGCAGTATATGTAGTTCACAATCATTAGTCACATTCAAAAATTTAAGTTTCGAGATTTCAATCTTAACATTTTAAAAACATTACTGTCTGTTTCTGAGGAAGATATACTGACTGAAGGTGCTTGGATTATATTTCTTGACAAAACTGATTGTATTTATATCAGGACCGTTCAAACAAAGCCATCATTTCCTTTTTCCATCTAGCTTAGACTTAGAGAAACCAAAGTAACGAGACATGTCAGAGACATTAAAGAAAGAAATCATTAACTTCAATTTTGAGAACATCTATTGAGATAGAATGTTCGCACCCTATAAGTGACTCGTAGTTGCATACATTTATATTTTTTGTCACTGATTACTAATCTTGAAATGTTTTGATATGTGCCTTGATAATAATTCTTATCTCATTTTTTAAAGTAATTGACAATTGATAGCCAAATTATGGTGTGCATGCAATTATAGCTACATATTGTTCTGATCTAACATTTCTTGTCCCTTTGTGTTTCTGCTGGTCTGTGGCACAGAGATTCAGAGCAATTTGAGACAAATATTTCAAAAGTTATCACAGTTATCAATCTGATAACGACCAAAACCTACAAAATACATCGCCTGGTAGTATGAAACAGCCAGCAGTAAAGAAAGAATCACATAACATCTGGTCTTTTTGTGAGAACTAGAAGGAATTGTGACAAACGACGGCAGTTAACTGCGTGCAATGGGAGAAATGATTAGTTACAAACTATAACTGCATGAGTGCATCAGGGGTGTCAGTGAGTCATTTATATTTAAAAATTAAAAGCAAATCTGAGTAAAACATAATTAAACCTATCTTAAAACATCACTTTACGCTTTGTCCAAATAACTCTCTTTCATTTCATCAAATTATGCCTTGATTTCATCTTTACGCTCAACCGAGAACAATAAACAAAAACAATCATTACTTAAAACAAAATAAAAGAAACAATAAAAAATACATCAAATATCTTCAGGTGAAAGAAGGCACCAACATGTTTGGATTCCACTCATTATATTCCTCATTTGATCACTGTGTTTTAAATGTTTGGTGATTTAAAAAAAAAACATCAATGGACTTAAACAACTGAATCATACATCCATCAAGATCAAGAATAAGCTCAACTGAAAATTCTTAATAAATACAGTTAAGAACTTTCAGTTGAATATTATCAAATTCCAGGTAAAGTTTTCTTGTTCTTCTTTCCTTCATCTCACACTCTGACTTAATGGAATGGTGTTACCTGGAACATGAAACAACGATTGCAAACTCTTACAGCTTTATCCTGACCAAACTGCGGCAAAGGCACATAATTTGAGGAACATCTCCCGCAGAAAATCTAGAGGAAAAACAACAAAGTCAGGAAAGTGAAACTATATAGCTAGAAAGTAAAAATACAGTAATGGTGAATGATTTTCTGCATGATGACATAAAAATAAAGACAAAGATGGATTTATAGTTTGTATGCCCACACAAACACAGGCTCACCAAATGTACATCCCATGCAGGCCATTTCATTCAGTCCTCGACTTCCAGGGGAGCATACAGTACAGCAGCCTGTTAGGCGCTTTGTACACTGACACGATATTTCTGTGAGGAAAGTAGTGAAGCACCGTTCCTAAGAGTACAACATTGCATAAAAAACACTTGGGCCAGCCACAGGGTTTGAACCAGTGTCGCCCTGATTACAAACTCACAGCGCTACTGCTTCACAACAACACCTCCAAAACAACATAAATGAATTAAATGATATATCTAACAAAAGACGGGCAAAGATTAAATCTTGATGAAAATATTTTCCCGTTTAAATGTCACCATGACACCAAATTTCTTCTTACATCTACGAGGACACTGTATAAGGCCAAGAAGTAGTTCCGCCTTACAGTTTTTACAAGTAACAAATTTTCCTTTCTATACTGGTTTTAGCAGATTTAAAAGCTAGAGTAGGCAACAATATCAAAATGTCAGGAGGAGTAATATGTAAAGAAGGAGAGACAACAACTTGTCCAAATGGAGAGAGACTAATAGATTTTTGCCTAAAGAATAACATGAAAATAGCATACCTTTTTTCCTCATAAAGATATCCACAAACATACAAGAGTAAAAAAGACAGTCATAGACTACATAATAGGTAGCAGCTCCCTTTTACAGTACATTAGATTCAAGAGTAAACAGAGGAGCGGAAATATTTAGTGATCATCACCTAGTGATTGCCAACATGAGATTACTGACTGAAGAAAACAAACAGAAAAGGAAAGAGAAGAAAGCTACTAAACTCAAAATAGAGGAACTAAATAAACCAATACCGGTAGTAAAACAGATGTTCCAATCTAGGATAAAAAGATCTATCAGTGAAAGGCAGATGGATCTGAATGATAGCCCAATAGAAGAAAAGCGGCAAATGTATAAAGAAACACTCCTCAGTTGTACTGAAGAGGTCTGTGGTAAGAAACAAATTAAAGGAGATAGGAAAAGAACAGCATGGTGGAATGAGAATGTCAAGGCTACGATCAAAGAAAAGAAGGATGCCTGGAAGAAATACTTGCAAACAAAGAGACCAGAGGATAGAATATATTACGTGAATAAAAGAACTATCGCCAAAGAGGAAGTGAGGAAAGCAAAACAGGAACAATGGGAAGGATTTGGACAAAGACGTCAAGAAAATTATCAAGGAAATCAAAAACTGTTCTGGGGGCAATGAAGAGCATGAGAAAGACCAAAGCATGTCCAATACAACAAATTAAGAACATCCAAGGAGAAATAATGAAAGAAGACAGAGAAATCATGGAAACATGGAGAAAGTATTTTCACCAATTACATAATCCCTCCAGAACATATGAAAAAAGGAGTAAAGATCAATTAGTAAGAGTAAAAAGTAATCCAGAGGGGACAGCTGAAGATGTAGATATATCAATTGAAGAAACCCAAACAGCTATAAGAAAAGCGAAATTAGGAAAACCCCAGGAGCAGATCAAGTTTATCCAGAAATGATTAAAAACAAAGGGAGACAGGCAATATGCCAACAAGCATGGAAGTCCAAACAGGTGCAAGACGACTGGAAAAAGGGAACGGTAGTACCAATATATAAGAAAGGATCAACTATGGAATGCCCAAACTATACAGGGATATCACTACTTAGTGTACCAGGAAAAGTATATGCCAGGATACTGGAAATGAGACTAAGGAAAAGAGTAGAGGATCAGATTGAAGAACATCAGAGTGGATTTAGACCAGGAAGAAGTGTACAACACAAATTTACAATTAGACAAACAATAGAAACATTCCTTGACAGAAACATTGACTTGCATCTGTGTTTTATAGACTTAGAAAAGGCATTAAACACTGTGAGGAGGGACAAACTATAGCATTCCTTAAAAGAACACAATGTAGAGCAAAATTGAATAGAAGGCATTAAAAGTCTTTATAATAAACCAACATGTGCAGTGAGAGTAGCTGGAAACATATCTGCAGAATTTGATTTAGATATAGGAGTAAGACAGGGTTGTATCCTAAGTCCTCTTTTGTTTATCACATTTATGGATTCAGTTGCAAAGGCATCCTCAAAAATGAAGAAAATGAATGTAGGTATGTGGAAGCTCAAACCAGTAAATGTATCAATACTTTCAATTGCTGATGATTTAGTTCTGTTTGAAAATCAGAAAGCAGGGTGTCCAGCAAGAAGTCAACTGAAAATTTCCTACCTCAACAGAAAAAATCCTACCTAGGAAATGAAATACTCTCCGACGCCAGAAACGCAGAACTGCGTGAATATTTCCAATTTCAATGCATTATTATAAATTGTCAATTCAAATCATAACTGAATGACTTTCTAGTGCATCTCAGTGAAATGAAAAGTGATCACACACTTATTTAATGTTTCACTTTGGATTGATAATATTTCAGCACTTTTCTACATTTTTGAAAAAAATAATAGTATTTGTGTTAGATCTACCCCTATCATTTCACAAAACATGCAAACATTGCAAAAATGAAAAAAAAAAAAAAAGAAGTTTCATCTCCTTTCGAAAAATAAATCAAACACAAGAGTGACAATATCATAGCCTAAACACACGTACAAATACTTACTCAGTCTACTGAGAAGAAAATGAGGTTTGAAAGGCCTTGTCTATAACTTGAACTCTGCCAATTATAAATCTTCCTCTGTCCTACTCTTAGCCACCACCATTCTCCCCCCCCACAATCTCTCTTTCTTTCTTTCTCAGAATCAAAAACTTAAAACTAAATCTAGTTCCCTCCCTAGTAAAAATCTCCATTATATTGGCAACGGCCCCACCCCCTCTTTCTTTCTTCTTCAATAAAACCGGAATCTAGATCTAGATCTAGTGTAGTATATGATTGCCTTCTTCCCGGTTCTACCCTTTCCCACCCATGTCTACACTGTAGTGGAAGACATACATTCGTTATTTCTCTCTTTCTCTTCCGATACCGTATGTCAGACTCAGTCACCTCTTGTTTTGCCATCATATGTTTTCACATTGACTTTCTTCACCCTGTCCCGTTCCCCACCTCTATTCTGCTGTCAGGCCCTGCGTACATGATATCCCTCGATCATCCAACCTACTCTATTCTTACTAAACACTTGGATTTGCCTTTCGGTCATCCATTAACTCTAGACTCTTCATATATACTCTCTCTCTAATACTAATACACACATGCATGATTGGTCGCATTAAACACACAAACATTCTCTGTCTAGCCTTCTTACACTCACACGTGCACGATCGGACTTAAAATATGCATATTGCCCTGTCTTTTTCCCTTTGATACGAACCATACAAAGTGCGCGATCGGCTTCTTAACACACACGACATTCTTAATCTCTCCAGAGTAAAGCAAATTGAAGAAAGGAGGCAGAGCCGTAGATACACAGTTCATGGTATTGGTATAGGCGCTAAAACTAAAGAAAGTATTGAAAACTTTGTGTCGAAATCCGATACTAATTCCCGGGCAAACTTTACAATTTTAAAGAAGATATCGGAATCGTTTAGTTTCAACATGAAAGAATCGCCCGACAGCAAAGCATGCATGACCGGAAATGGATAACAAAATGATGATTCATCGTCCACAAACTTATTTGCATTTTCCTATTTCACGGTTCCTATAATTGTTCATGTACACTTTGATTTCCCTGATTTTCTCTCATGTTCGCCCACAATATATTATTTCCCCTGGTATTTTCTCAACCGGGAAACATTTTTTTCGTTTTCAAGGATTTCTCTGATGCATGGGAACCCTGTTTATACTACCTGAGCCCCATCTCCTACTTGTTTTCCTACCCAAGACATCAATTTCCGACCATTTCCGACCTGAGTATGAAAAATCCGACATATTTCCGACTTTCCGACCTTGCTGCACACCCTGAGAAAGGGATCTTCAGTTGAATACCAACATGATGAATGAATTAAATAAATGAGGAATGAGAGTAAATACAAAGAAAACCAAAACAATACTAGTAACTAGGGAAACTAATACACAAAATCTTAACCCAAGTAACACTTGTGGTGTTACCGGAAGTGACCATCTTACAGTGAGGGGTTTCCCCAGCCATTTGCATGAAAAAACGAGTGTGTACAACGGGTGAAACTAGGATTTAAACTTAGTTTGAACAATGAGTTCACGTTTACAGATGACAAAAGACTTATAAAACATGCTAAGAATAAGGAATTCATATTGAGATGGTATTGCAACAAAAGATACTTAAACTAAAGACTTAACAATAGCAGCGATAGCCGTGTAACCAACTTAGGCTTGCAAGTGTGTTGAATGGGAAAGCGTCACTTTGCCGCATGATAACGAGGCTACAGGAAAACCACGAGCTTAAAATAAATTGTAATCTCATTGGCTGTTGTTTAACTATGAACTCAAAGGTCAAACTACGTCATAAACCATGTAAGGAAAGTGGAAATTTCCATTAAATAAGGCTAGGTGTCTGGCCCTAAATATTTGGCCTGCGCGCTTTCCATGCCAATGACGGCGGCTCTAAATATAGGGTCTGCACGCTTCCCTGGCCAACTGCAACACACTCTGAATAAAGGGCTGGTACTTTTCTTGGGTTAAATTCAACAGGGAGAATTTAGAACAAATTCAAAGCTACAATTACTTAGGAGTAATGATTAACTCTGAGGGAAAACTAAGAGAAGAAATCAGCCAGAGAATCAAAAAGACAAGTGCAATATATAACCATCTAGGAAAGGCATTTGTAGGTAAACACGAATCGTCAACAAAAACCAAAATGGCAGTATACAACACAGTTTATTGTCCCTACTCTCCTCTATGGCAGTGAAACCTGGACCTTAGACAGTAGGGGATACAGTAGAGTACAGGTAGCTGAAATGAAATACCTAAGAAGAGTAGTAGGGGAAACTAAAAGAGATAAAATCAGAAACATAACAATAAGAGATCAAACCAAAGCAGATAGCATAAAAACTAAGATAGAGATAAATCAATTGAGATGGTTTGGGCATGTAAACAGAATGAATGACAATAGAGTAGCTAAATCAGTATACAATGCTAAAACCCAAGGTAAAAGACCAAAAGGCAGACCTCGGAGAAAGCGGGAAGAAGATATAAAAGAGGCATTGAAGCATAGAAAATTAACTTTTTTGGAAATAAACAGAAAATGCCAGGACAGGGCATCCTGGAGAAAGATCATCTCGACACAATACAATAAATAGAAATTTTAAAGTCAAATCGACAATGCTGCCTTTCTCTCTATCTAAAACATACACATTGTGCCGTAGGCCCATAGTAGGTACTGAAGAGCATCTAGGCTCTTTGATGTAGACACCAGACACTCACCAAGTGAATGAGGCAAAAGAAACCTGCGGCCTGCATCAGCACACGACGCTTGGTAAAATCACAGGTTCCTGCCATAACCGATACTAATGAAAATCTTAGCAGTAGGAAATGAATAGGGATAACCACTGCATTACAGAAGTAATAAGGAACATTTTCTTAGCAGATATTACCTTTCCACAATTGCGACAATGGTGTCTTGGCTGAACAAAATTAAAAGGCACTTGACAAGCCATACACTCATGACACTCTTCATCTGGCAACCACATGGGAGGATCTGCAAAAGGAATTAAATTTGTTATTACACTACAAACTTCTACAATATTCAAAGTGTATGGCACAAATAAAGAGACAATTGAACATCTGAATGTTTTTTAAAATTATTTGATAGATAATTTTAACCACTACCATTTTACTCGGTATGTCCAATTAAGTTAAAAAAAAATTTTTTTTTAATTGTTTGTTGTATGGTTGCCATGTTAATGCCGCCATCTTGGATTTCCATTGCGAAAATACCGAAAACTTCATTTCAAATAGGCTTTTTCAGTTTTTAACAAACTTGGCTATAACTTTGCACACACATTATTCGGTTCAATATCTAGCCGCGTCCAGTAGCTTTTGGGACAAATTAAACGGTTTTGATTTTATTAATTTTTTGAAAATGCATATAGCAATCTTTCCAATTTTTGACAAATTTAATCACAAAAAAATTCATATTTGCAAAAATTTGAAGAGACGTCGAAAATAGTTACTGGGCAAAAATTTTAATTGAGTCATAGATGCTATATACCAAAATTGGGGACAATAAATAAAAAAATACATCGCATATCACTATCAAAAAGTAAATTTTTTGAAAAAATCGCATAAAACATCCCCCCCCATCCAATTATTTTAATGTTTTTTCACATATAAACCTAGAAAAGAATACTACAATACTTTGAAACATCATACAATCGTGAGAGGCTATCAAATACTTCATGTCGACCCTATTTTGACTGTTCCAGGTCCCTTATACTCATGTTGGGACGGCATTTTTCTTATAACAGATGCGTAGAATAGAATGTTTCCCGCTTTTATGATGCAACCGATGAGTTGAAGGTTAGGCCAAGTAGCATGTTTCGGAAAAAATTGTATAAAATGAACTGATCCTGAGCCATTTTTTTTTATGTTATCAATGTAAAGGGAATAAACTACTCCATCCAGTAGTGCAATAAACGAGAGTGGTCAGATCTGTGGTAAAAATGCCTTCCTCAGGACCACCCCGCTCCCCCCTTAAGTCTTTGGAATGAAGAATTCTTTAAATGTTACACAGAGAGACTGCTGAAATAAAGCCCATTAACCATGAACAGTGGTATTAAGGTCATGGGAGTAAGAAGCTTAAATGCTGAAACACTGACAAGAAATAGCAAAAGAAGAAATAAAATCCACACCTAAATATTAACAAACAATCTCCCTGTTTAAAAACTTTAACTCAAAATATGAATGACACCCAAAAAAAAATGCGATCAAACAAGAATGATTCACTAGAAAAAAAAAAAAATTCAAAGAAAAAGAAAGAAATCCTATAGCATATAATTATCAACATTATATTAAATGCATCATATGAAAATATAGTATCAAGTAATTTAGCCCCTCTTATTTACACATATGTCTTGAAGAAGTGATTCTGATAATAAACTATCAATAACACACCCTGTCTCCTAAGGAAGAGTGTCTATGCCGCGATGCTCTTGCCGCATGAGACATGGCGTGGTAGGCAGCAGCAAGAGGAGTTGAATCCTTGGGTTTGTCACTGTCACCTTTGTCGGTTGGTTCTGAACAGTTCATGTCAAAGACGGATCTCAAAATGTTTCTAAGATCACCAGCAAAATTGGTCTGAAGCTGATCTGCGACACCTTGAAAAGAGAAAGAATAACAATTTTCATTTTAAGTACTGTGAGGCCTTGTGGCTGAGCCATACTGTTGTGAGCTGGTAATCACGACGACACTGGTTCAAGCCCCACGGCTGGCATAGGTGGAGGTTTTTTCACAACATTGCCATTGTACTTTAGGAAAGGTACTTCACTCCATTTTCCTCAGATGACTCAAGTGTGAATGAGTACCCAACTATAGGTAGAAAAAGATCTTGTCAGAGTGTTAGTATGAAAATCCTAACAGGCTTGTGTACTGTATGCTCCCCTGGGAATTATAAGGACTTTGAATGAATTGGTATGCTGGGGGTAAATTATGTAAAGTCGGTGAGCCTGTACCTGTGCAGGGATACAGGCTATAAATCCATCCATCTTTATTCCTCGACCAAAAGACAACACCCTCACTTTATTTTATAGATAACAGCCCATACCTTTATGAAAATAACTGCTTTAAAAAGTAACACACCCCCCAGAAACGCAAAATGTCAAGGGGGGGGACAGGGTAAAAACGTTTGTTTTGTTTTCATCTAAGCCCCTTTATCCTAGTTTGTTTTTATTTTAAGCTCTTTCATTCAATGCCTTGTTTTAACATTACTGTTATAGGGCAAATACTCTAAGCTTACCTGATATACAAACAAAAAGGCGGTGGATCATATCGCTGTTGCTTTTGAACCGAGCCCTGACATTGTTTCTGGATGCATTTTCTGCAGCTTCGATGGCAAGAGCAATCTCTTCTTGATCTCCACAGTCAGACGTATAAGAACTTGTTTCACTGCTGTTGTAGCTTCAAAGGGATAGTAATAGGTTGACATATAAGCCAAAACAACAAAATCTTTTACTGACTGATGGACCGTAGTTTTACTTTGGATGTAAATATTACGTTAGCCTTTGGCCCTTTTTGTGTCTTGGTTATATTAAAACACGGTTTTGTTAGATTGTTTCATTGAAAATTACCTGTCTGCCACATATGGTGATCTCAGGGTGAAAAAAAAGAGGAAATAGCAAGATAAAAGAGAGATATAATTTAGCATGAGAGAAAGGGGGAGGGGGGAGAGAGAGAGAGAGAGAGAGAGAGAGAGGGAGGGAGGGAGGGAGGGGGAGGGGGGGGAGGGGGGGGAGGGAGGGGGAAGGGAGGGAGGGAGGGAGGGAGGAGAGAGGCACACACATTCTTTGAGCTGTTAAGAGATAAAAACAGGACCAGGAACATCACTATTGGTTACATTTAAGATAGGCTCTTATGTATCAAGTCATCTATGATTAATAATACTTTCTATTTTAAAAATATTTGTAATGAAACATTAAATAAATTACAGGGCTTTTTAAGAATCTCGAATAATGTCAGCAATGCTCAGCTGATAATAACTGAATGCTACTGTTATTATATCGGCATCGGTGGCCGAGCAGTCAGGCTGCCAGAATGAGGATCATGAGGTCCCGAGTTTGAATCCTAGCAAAGCCAGGTCTGACATTGTGTTTCTTGGGAAAGACGCTTAACGCGTATCTTCCCCACTCTACCCAGGTGCAAATGGGTACAAGCACTAGCTTGGGAGTAAAAACCTGCGTCAGACGCGTCCTGGCCAGGAGATGATTATTGTCACCTGTTTCGCTTTCTTCATGCTATACAAATGGGGATAAGCTCTGGCTCTATGGGCCTTAAGGGTCTCGAAGGAACTTTATTTTTATTTACTTTCATTACTTGTTTAAAGACACATGACATGACCTCTGATAAGTTTGTAATCTTTGTTTTCAAAAGAATTTTCCATACCAATCTGAATCCAGTTGGTTGGCACGTAACATCATTTTGGAATGTGCAGCACATAGCTTTGTTTTCTTCTCTCTTGAAAGGTGTGACTGAATGCCGGATCTGTTTGCTCTGCTCAGGTCCTTTTGCCCTGCGTGGTGAGTCTTCTTAGAATCAACTTTTTTTGGCTGCATACGAGATGATGATGTATGTGCAGATGAAGATGAGTTAGCAGAGGCATTGTTAACTGTATGTTCAGAAATGTTTGGCGATGTTGAAGAATTCGATGCACGTGATTTTTCATCAAACTTAGTCGACACAGTGTTTGTGTAACCATTTGCAAGTGCAATCAAACTGCCACCCTCGTTTGCTGAATGATTAAATGTATCGTTGTTCTGAGGATGAATTTCAGATGATTTCCGAGGCAAAAGTGGCTCTGAAGGCAAATTTTCACATCTTTGCTCTTGATCTGTCTCATTTGATTGTAGATTAGAGTCTAAAATCAAATACAAGGACCGAGTGTCACTGTTGGAGTCAGTTTCAGAAGAACTAGAATTTATTCCGTCTTTATGGTAAGTATTTGAGGCCGAACATAAAAGACTTTCACCCTCTTCTTCATAAATTTTGGCACTGTTTTCAAACTGACCAACATCTGGCAAATTTATATCACAGATATCGTTTGAAATTAAGGAACTAAGAGGGGAATGATTTGGTTCACTGCTTATTTCCATGGACATGGTGGAAGCGCAAGCATGGCTGTTTGTCACATCGTTTTTATTGTCTGGGTCTGGAAAAATGTTCTGCTCCTGGTTGATTTTTACACAAAGATTCTGCTTTTAACTCACTAACTGAAACAACTGTATCTTCATTTTCAGAATTAGTTTTAAGTACAATATCATTGTTCTGCTGTAGCAAAAAGTCTGATTTTCCTTCAGATGAAGTTATCAAAGAACTCCTTGATTCCTCTGGGCATAAAAATGATGACTCTGCATGAATATCTGAAGTTATCTCAATATCTGAATTTATGTGAGAGGGTAATGAGGGCAAAAATTGCTCTAAACCAGACTTTACACTAATTGGTGACTGTGATGGTGCATGGTCAATATGCTCTGAATCATTGTCATCAGGTCCACTGAGGTCTGCCAAAATAAAACAAAGATCAACTGGATGATCAACGCACCATAATTTGCTCAGACAAAAATGTACACGATTTATTAACATTATTCCTACAATTTAAACAGGAAAATACTGCAGGCAGTTTTAATGCAGAGAAAGCAAGTAAATTGGGTATGATACTGAAGCTTGAAATTTACGTGGCATTTTATATTTCCTCAGAAGTAGTACAATGCAGTGCTCAATACTGACAATACTGAGCTTTAGCAATATCTGCATCGTCAAGAGAAACATTTCAAGAATTAAAATTGATTAAACATAATGAATTTTTTTATCTTTCACCATCCGTATTTGCATGAATCAGACATATGAAAATATATGTAATGTATTATATCGCACATGAAACTGTCTATACACGTAATTCTGCCAGGTGTTATTTTTCAGGAGTAACAAAAAAAAACACAATAAATTATCAAATAGGGCTGTATATACTATGTTATGTTTATTTTTACATTTTAATAACTACTTTATGTTGAGAATGTAGTGAATGAAAAAAAAATCTTTTGTGCTGAAAATGCACTTGCACAGTTAGAGCTTAACTTTTTGAAACATCTAAACAAGTAAGTCTGCTACTTGACTTATAAGGTGGGATTTTCAAGGCGGGAAGCTTAATGTAAATCTTCAGTTAGATCATGGACTTGACTGGAGCCTTTCTATTCGTTCAACGCTTCCCATATTTAAAAAGACACTTTGAAAGACAAATCGCATATCCCACATAACATGGACGTGAGCATTTAGACAGTTTCACGAAGATATTTCTTTTGAAGTTTTGGTCCCATTATGTAGAGATTGTTCAGACTGTTACCTTTAAATTGTTTTCAAACTCTTGAAAAGATCTGCTTTGTTTTAATACTTGATTTAATTTGGGGGGGGGGGGGAGATCTTGCTATGAAAGAATATAAAACTAATTGAAAATTGATGAAAAAGGGGGGAGGGGGAACAAAAAACTGGCCATGAAAAGAATATGAAACTATATGAAAATTGACAATGTTCACATCTTTGCAGATTTTCTAAGCTCCATGAGCATACTCACACCATAATTGTAAATCATCATCATAGAATATAAACAAAAATGAATCTTGCTGATACTAAACATTCTGTCTAATTAAGTACCTTTTATAGGCATGGAAATATCATCATCCTCCTTGGTTTCCACTTGGCAGTCGGAAGGGCAATCATCTTGGTTCGTGAAGGGCAGACTCCTTTCCACTGAGTCTGCGTTTTCAATACACTCTGTCCTGTCCTGATCCGGTGTTTGTGATTCGGTTGAGTCTGCATCCTCAATATGCTCTGTCCCACCCTGATCCGGTATTTGTGATACAGACTCTGAATTTGTGATCTGTTGGTTAGAGTCACTTGATGAAATGGTGAACATGCTGCCAGAATTGCTCATAACTTCACTCTGAAGGCCAGAATCATTACTATCACATTTATTAAGCTCATATCGACCAAGCTCATTTGAATGGGCATCACTGGTTTTAACCGAGCTTGCATCATCATTCTCATCCAATTCTTTATCATTTAATGCACTGGGGATTTCACATTTAAGGTCTGACATATGTGAGGTATGACCATCAGAATCAATGGTTATTTGATCAGTCAATGAGGGATGTGGAATATTACAGATGGGATTTTCCAAAAAGGCACTCATGTCACCTGACAAGTTCACTGTTTCAGTGTAGTCAATTTCTTGAAGAACACAGGATCTCTCAAAATTGTCAACAGAAGCCTGATTTTTTTTGATCCAGCTAATCTAGAAGATGGAGAAGCTGGTGGTGAATATTCTTCCACAATTTGGTTATGGACTTCTGGGGTGTTTCCTGCAGTTCCTCCATGAGCACCAAATTCACTGTTGTTTCGTGAAGCCTCAAAATTTAAAGCCAAAGCCTCTAATCGCTCTGCAATTTCTCGAGCTGTCAGTTCACTTTCTATACTGCCATTGTCTTCTTCTTGAGCTTCTACCTGTCTCTTCACTTTTCCCATAGATGTCTTCCCCTTTCTTTTTCGGCGACGCTCTTCCCGAGCTTGCTTGCGTTTCTCCTCAAGGCTCACAAGAAAGGAAGGTTCATCCTGACTGCATAAAGCTCTTTCAAGTGTATTTAACTCTTCACTAGTCAGAATACTCAACAACTCCCTGCAGACAAAAGGAAAATAAATGTGATCAAAATATGATGCATTCTAAAATAGTAATGAAACACGTTATAAGAGTCATTGAAAGGCACGAAAGAGAACTTCACGCTAGTCAGATACATGATAAACAGTGCAAATGCAGCAAATATGCAAAGTGTAGTATTTAAACATAAATCAAGGTTTTACATAAATTTATGAAATTCAAGGACTTTAAAGGGCCAGGATTTCCCTTCCCGCTGCTCCCACCTACACATCTTCCTTCCCCGTCCCATTCTTGTCACTTTACTGACCACAAGGACAAAAAACATGTACATAAAACTCAGGCTTCATGCACTCTCTTTAGGCTAATGTGTTTCAGCGCTTAAATTTTCTATTTTTTTAAAGATAATTTTTCCATTATCTCCTTCATGAATTAGATCAAGAAAGATTGTAACATTTAAATATACGGTTAGGTTTTTTATTTGATTTGATTTTACCCACATCCACAACTAAGGTGATCATGGGGTTCTTAGTAGGATTTTAAATTTTGCCAAGATTGCCCTGTAAACAGCCAAGGGATCTTTAACGTGTACAGACTTGCGACCGGCACATGGGACCTCCTTTTTATCATTGTCTTCAATGGGACTAGGTATTATCCACCTACCTGGACTAGAGGGATAGATTTTACTATAAAAAAAAAACTCGAGAAAAATTTTGAACTGTTGGCTGGGCTTGAACCTACGACCTATGGGTTGAGAGGCCAACACCTTGCCTCTGGTCTACCGAATCCCCCATTAAGGTGAGGTCCAAAGGGAGGAATTGAATGAAATAATGATTTCTCAGTCTAAGAAGACTTTTTCTGTTTTGCTCAGTATATTTTGAATTTATATGATTTTTTCAGAAACGACCCAGGCGTAACTTTCAACCCAACTGCTATGCTATATATTCAATAAAAGTCATTTTGTCTAAAGTATTGCAAGTTAGTACAGCTTTTAATCATCATAATGTGCTATATTCCAAAAACTTCTTTTATTGATGAATTGTCCTGAATATTGCCTTAGACTGAGCCGGAAAATATGTGACATATTCCAAACACCAGTTATCAATATGTGCCATCCCGACATGAGTATAAAGGAGTTGGGGCAGTTGAAACACAATTATCAAGAAGTAGTTGAGAGCCTCTCAAGGTTTTATGACGTTTCAAAGTATCTTTCCACTCTTTTCTAGGTTTATATGAGTCACTTTTCCTCTAAAAAAAATTAACCAAAAGCGATGCAAAAACATCAAATGCGAATATCTCAAAATATACTTTTTGGACCTTTTTTGCTAAGCTCACATTTTTCACCTGATTTAACTTGAAATTTGGTACAGTACAGGCCTTACTTTCAATGTATAAAATAAAAGGCATGCGTTTGATGTTAGATTGCATACTTTCTGAGATGTGAATTTTTTTGGGTGAAAAAAAAATGTTGTAAATTGTAATTGTAAAAAATGTATACAGTTTTTACATTTTGAAAATTGATGTTGTGACAGTGGACAGGTAAGCACCTGTGCGGGGAGTAAATGATCCCACCCTCCACGACTCCTGCTGCCTTGCAGGCGGGTCTTGGCCGACCAAAGGCTAAGGGAGTTAACCCTGGCAGAAAATAACCTGCTGCAGGCTGGTCTTGACTGACCGAAGGTTAAGGGAGTTAACGCTGACAGAAAATAACAACCTGCTCCCTTGCAGACTGGTCCAGAATGATCAAAGGCTAAGGGTGTTAACCCTGATAGAAAATAACAAGGCCTGGTAGGGAGCCTCAAAATGGCAGCCCTACCATCTACCTAGGATACAGTGGGCTAATCCCTACTTATCCAAAAGAAAACTGATTCAGAGAAATAAATGTAATATTTCCGGTTTGACCTTTCAACGATGAACATTGAAAGAACACAGACTGTGATTTTTGGAACATGGGATGTTAGGGCAATAAATGGAAAAGAGTTAGAATTAGTTGAAGAAATGGACAAATTCAAAGTAGACATTTTGGCCATTACAGAAACAAAAAAAAGGACGGAATAGAAAATGTAGGACTGAATCATATTTAAATCTTCTCAGGAGTAGATGTCAAAGATAGAGCTAGAGCAGGAGTAGGCCTCCTAGTGCATAAAAGGCATGAAAAGCTACTAGCAAGTTAGAAATTTATAAGCCCACTGTTATTAGAGGTAAATATTAAACCAAAAGGAAAAGAAATTAAATTATTAATAGCTTTTGGACCAAAACGAAGACGCAACTAAAGAAGAAAAAGCTTTTTCGAAAACGATTTACAAATAGCTGCAGAGAATCTTAAACACAAACAGGAATTAATGGTTTTAGGAGATTTAAACGCTAGAGTGGGCAACAATATACAAACGTCAGGAGGATTAATAGGTAAAGAAGGAGAGACAACAACTTCTCCAAATGGAGTGAGACTAATAGATTTTTGCCTAAAGAATAACATGAAAGTAGCCAACACATTTTTTCCTCATAAAGATATCCACAAATATACAAGAGTAAATGAAGGCAGGTGTGAAAAGTCAATATAGACTACATAATAGTTAGCAGCTCCCTTTTTACAGTACAATGGATGCAAGAGTAAGCAGAGGAGCAGAAATATTTAGTGATCATCACCTGATGATTACCAAAATGAGATTACTGACTGAAGAAAACAAACAGAATAGGAAAGAAAAGGAAGCTACTTAACTCAAAATAGAGGAACTAAATAAACCAGTAGTAAAACAGGTATACCAATCTAGGATAACAAGATTTATCAGTGAAAGGCAGATGGATCTGAATGATAGCACAATAGAAGAAAAGTGACAGATGTATAAAGAAACACTCCTCAGTTGTGAATTAAAGGAGATAGGAAAAGAACAGCATAGTGGAATGAGAATGTCAAGACTAAGATCAAAGAAAAGGATGCCTGGAAGAAATACTTGCAAACAAAGAGACCAGAGGATAGGAAAGATTACATGAATAAAAGAACTATCGCCAAAGAGGAAGTTGGGAAAGCAAAACAGGAACAATGGGAAGAGTTTGGACAAAGACTTTAAGAAAGCTATCAAGGAAATCAAAAGCTGTTCTGGGGGCAATGAAGAGAATGGGAAAGACCAAAGCATGCCCAATACGACAAATTAAGAATGCCAAAGGAGAAATAATGAAAGGAGACAGTGAAATCATGGAAACATGGAGAAAGCATTTTCACCAATAACATAATCCCTCCAGACCATATGAAACAATGAGTAAAGATCAATTAGTAAGAGTAACAAGTAATCCAGAGGAGACAGCTGAAGATGTAGATATATCAATGGAAGAACTCCAAACAGCCATAAGAAAAGTGAAATTAGGAAAAGACCCAGGAGCAGATCAAGTTTATCCAGAAATGATTAAAAACCAAGGGAGAGAGGCAGACAAATGACTACATGCAATATGCCAACAAGCATGGAAGTCCTAACAGGTGCCAAACGACTGGAAAAAGGGAATGGTAGTATCAATACATAAGAAAGGATCAACGTTGGAATGCTCAAACTATAGAGGGATATCACTACTTAGCATACCAGGAAAAGTATATGCCAGGATACTGGAAATGAGACTAAGGAAAAGAGTAGAGGATCAGATTAAAGAACATCAGAGTGGATTTAGACCAGGAAGAAGTGTACAAGACCACATATTTACAATTAGGCAAATAATAGAAAAATTCCTTGAGAGAAACATTGACTTGTACCTGTGTTTTATTGACTTAGAAAAGGCATTTGACACTGTGAGGAGGGATAAACTATGGCATTCCTTAAAAGAACACAATGTAGAGCAAAATTTAATAGAAGGCATTAAAGGTTTTTACAATAAACCAACATGTGCAGTGAGAGAAGCTGGAAACATATCTGCAGAATTTGATGTAGATATAGGAGTAAGACAGGGTTGTAGCCTGTCCTCTTTTGATTATCACATTTATGGATTCAGTCGCAAAGGCATCCTCAAAAATGAAGAAAATGAATGTAGGTATGTGGAAGCTCAAACCAGTAAATGTATCAATGCTTTCATTTGTCGATGATTTAGTTACTGTTTGTAAAATCAGAAAGTGACCTTCAGTCAAATATCAACATTATGAACAATGAACTAAATAAAAGAGGAATGAGAGTAAACGCAAAGAAAACCAAAACAATGCTAGTTACTAGGGAAGCTAAAACATAAAATCTTAAATTGGGCAGGGAGAATTTAGAAAAAGTTCAAAGCTACAATTACCTTGGAGTAATGATTAACTCAAACGGAAAACTAAGAGGAGAAATCAGCCAGAGAATCCAAAAGGCAAGTGCAATATATAACAATCCAGGAAAGGCATTTGTAGGTAAACAAGAATTGTCAACAAAAACCAAAATGGCAGTATACAATACAGTTTATTGTCCTACTCTCTCTATGGCAGCGAAACCTGGACCATAGACAGTAGAGAATACATAAAGTTACAGGCAGCTGAAATGAAATATCTAAGTATAGTAGGGAAAACTAAAAGAGACAAAATCAGAAACACAACAATAAGAGATCAAACCAAAGCAGATGGCATAAAAACTAAGAAGAATAGCTGAAATCAAAAGTGATAGAATAGCTAAATCAGTATACAGTGCTAAAACCCAAGGTAAAAAACCAAAAGGCAGACCTCGGAGAATGTAGGAAGAAGTTATGAAAGAGGCATTGAAGCATAGAAATTTAACTTTTTTGGAAGGAAACAAAAAATGCCAGGACAGGGCATCCTGGAGAAAAATCCTCTCGGGCATCTGAACCCATACACCGAAAGATAAAATAGAAACTGATAAAGAAAGAAAGAAAATGTGGCAACGGTTGATTTTTTAAAAATTGGGTTCTTCTAATTTCAATACATATAATATATGAATATTTCACAGTTGTCTTGATTTATCACTTTTCAAAATGACCTTCAGTGACCGGCAGTGCAAGCCTTGAACTTATTCCATTTTCTCTGTAAACTCACAACACAACTACTACCACTAGCACTACAAGTACATCCACAAGTCAGAAACAGCATAGACCGCAATGTTTTCGATCAGTTTACTGACTCATTGTTTTCCAATCATTGTTTTCATCTATTTATTGATGGAAGTAGTGTATCGTGTGAATGGTGTCTCCATCTCAAAAATATTTTTAGCTTCTCAATTTCACCCTTTCACTCCCCACTCAGACAAATTAATGACACATAGCCAATTTGTATTGTTGCCAATACAAAGTTTGATCTATTATGAACACTGTGTTAAAAAAAAAAAATGAAAAGAAAATATAACAAATAAAAGTTACAAATTTTTTTAAACCACCCTGCTTTTTTGGGTAACCACACCATAATCTTGTGTCGGACCTTGGGTCAATGAGTTAAGATGTTTTTGTTTTGTTTGTTTGTTTTATTGGTGGATTTTTATTGTTTGTTTTTTATCCGGCCTTATGTGCCACCCTGACGCGATGAGTAGTAAGGTTTTTTGTTTGTTTTTAAAAGCGGTTGATGGTAGTGGTCATAATATTGCAAACAAAAGGAGTGGGAAACATTTTGTTCACATCATGATATGCAACATAATCCATGGGTTCGCATAGAAGTGTCTGGATGGCAAGACATGGTGACTATGTGTAAAGTCCAGAGCATCAATCTGGTTGTCTCTCTTTGATGACCAGCCGCCTATGCTTCATTTGTCTAGAGATACTGACCGATAATGGTAGTGATTGGCTATGACCCGACAGCACAAGTGTCAATCAAACAGTCAAGTGGGTTAGGCCAATAACGTAAGTATGTATCTAATGATCACTATGGACAGGTTATGATGACGATTGGTCTGTCAAAATAAGTGGCCGCGGTGGACAAGCGGTTGCTATGGAGAGACAAAATAAACCGGAAGCCATTCTAGACAGGTGCTGTTAAGGGGCGTCCTACTGAATTTTCACTTTTTCCCTAATGCACTTTTGGCTAATTTTTTCCTGCCAATGTGTTGCTTGCATCTAAGTTACTATGTAAATGTAAAAAATTTTGGGAAAAATTATTCGGTTTGCCATGGTAACGGCGGCCATGTTGAATTTTGATGCCGAAATTTAAAATCTTAAAATCTCAAAAAGTATATGGGCTAGCAATGAAATTCTTTTTCAGACATATTCTTTAAACCCTTAAATAAGGAGTAAGACATATTTAATTTATCTCAGCTGTTTTTAAATGTGCTTAAAAAAATCAGTATTTTATTAAAAAATAACTATTGATAAATTTTGTAATATTTTGATTTTAAAGGTGCACAAAAGATATGAAAATCAAAATAAACCAGTGAAAATCTCTAGTTCCCAATAACAAATACTAGTCTAGCTGTGTACCAAATTTCAACACTCTGGCATGAATACATTCTGAGATTTTAAGATTTTAAAAACGTTGTATGCTAGAAATCACATCTTTTGAGAAAAACGGGTTTGAAAATTCAACTTTCTTCAGAATGATACAGCCATATTAAAATTGGCCATAGAATTAGTACCTTTTCAGGCTTTATATAAAAATCAACTGATGTACTCGATTCTAAAGATGTTGAAGTAGCATTCTAGAGTGGATTTGGAAAATGGGTATTATGAGCCCAAGACTCTACTAAACACTGTTACAGCTCACCCGGACGCCCCTTAAGGCAGGTAGGAGTGTAGTCAAATTTATTAGACAACTTTTTTTCTCCATGTTAATTTTCCGTAATCTCATAAAATGACTTTTACAGGCCTTATAAATATAAAGCAATGACAGTTCATCATTCTTTTTTTCTTCTGTTTATGGCACATAAAAAAGACATGTTGAAGTTTTGCTTGCCTCAAGTATAAAACCAGAGGATTAATAATTTTTAAAGACTTGTTCCTAATTGCTATATAAAGCTCTTTTTATGTAACAGAAATGCTCTTTCCCCTGTAATTCTTTTAAACGTAAGGATGTGATTTAATCTCTAAGTCTCATATAAGAAATAGGCTATTGGTCTTATTGTCTTTCCAGTCAAAACATACAAATGTAGTACATTAATGAAGAACAGCTCACCTGATTTTGTGAAGAAGGGTTTGAAATGGTCTGAACATTTCTGATATATTACGAGGTTCATTATCTGGATTGAGCGGACCATCTTTGAAGATCAGAGTCCCACTTTAACAAAGAAAAAAACACAAACCAAATTAAATAAGTAAATGACAAAATGATTGTAGCTTACAAAAGTTAAATACCTAAACAAATTTCTTTGTGCAATAATCCATAATGAAAATTTAGTGAGCAAAAATTTTGCAAGACACTGCGTTTCATTGAGTGCACACATACAGCTTATCCAAAAATCTTTTGCGCTGACTGGAAGAAAATGAAAGGCCATAATTTTTTAATTGTGGAGACAAAAAAAAAAAAGGGAGATTAATTACATCCTATGAAATAAAAGCACCATAGATCTAAGGGGAGAAAATCAACCTGGAAACATTTTTGATCCAGTTGATGTGAACAACGGAACATGAAACACATGCTTGCATTCAAATCACTGTACATTAGAGATAACAGTCACAAACAAGTGAGATATTCAGCATGTCAATATCCGAACAACAATCTCCCTGCTGTCCTTCTCCTTAACAATTCTTTTTTTTTTATTCATAGACATAGGATAAGTAATGAATTCACTTTCATGCAGTCACATATACACATTTCAATTCTATAGATTAAAATAACCGGGCAGTGGACAGGTAAGCACCTGTACGGGGAGTAGATGTTCCCACCCTCAACAAGTCTTCTGCTGCCTTGTAGACAGGTCTTGGCTGACCAAAGGCTAAGAGAGTTAACCCTGACAGAAAATAACAACCTGCTACCTTGCAGGCTGGTCTTGAATGACTAAAGGTTAAGGGAGTTAACCCTGACAGAAAATAATAACCCCAGTAGGAGGCCTCAAGGTGGCAGCCCCACCATCTACCTAGGGTACAGTGGGCTAATCCCTACTTATCCAAAAGAAAACTGATTCAAAGTAATATATACAATGATATACCCGGCTTGAACTTTCGAAGACGACTCTGGAAAAGAACACGGACTGTAATTTTTGGAACATGGAATGTTAGGGCAATTAATGGAAAGGAGTTAGAATTAGCTGAAGAAATGGACAAATTCAAAGTAGACATTTTGGCTATTACAGATGCAAAGAAAAAAGGACAAGGAATAGTAAATGTAGGACCAAATCATACTTTAATCTTATCAGGAGTAGATGTCAAAGATAGAGCTAGAGCAGGAGTAGGTCTCCTAATGCATAAAAGGCAAGAAATGCTACTAGCAGTTGGAAATTTGTAAGCCCACGGCTATTAGAGGTAAATATTAAACCAAAAGGAAGAGAAATTACATTATTAATAGCTTATAGACCAAACGAAGATGCTACCAAAGGAGACAAAGATATCTTCGAAAATGATTTACAAATTGCTGGAGATAATCTTAAACACAAACAGGAATTAATGGTTTTAGGAGATTTAAACGCTAGAGTAGGCAACAATGTAGAAACATCAGGAGGAGTAATAGGTAAAGAAGGAGAGACAACAACTTCTCCAAATGGAGACAGATTAATAGATTTTTGCCTAAAGAATAACATGAAAATAGCTAACACATTTTTTCCTCATAAAGATATCCACAAATATACAAGAGTAAATGAAGACAGATGTAAAAAGTCAATCATAGACTACATAATAGTTAGCAGCTCCCTTTTTTTTTACAGTACAGTGGATGCTAGAGTAAGCAGAGGTGCTGAAATATTTAGTGATCATCACCTGATGATTGCCAAAATGAGATTATTAACTGAAGAAAACAAACAGAAAAGGAAAGAGAAGAAAGCTACTAAACTCAAAATAGAAGAACTAAATAAACCAATAGTAAAACAGATGTACCGATCCAGAATAAAAAGATCTTATCAGTGAAAGGCAGATGGATCTGAAGGAAAGCACAATAGAAGAAAAGTGGCAAATATATCAAGAAACACTCCTCAGTAATACTGAAGAGGTCTGTGGTAGGAAACAAATTAAAGGAGATGGGAAAAGGACAGCATGGTGGAATGAGAATGTCAAGACTAAGATCAAAGAAAAGAAAGATGCCTGGAAGAAATACTTGCAAACAAAGAGACTAGCGAATAGGATAGATTACGTGAGTAAAAGAACTATCGCCAAAGAGGAAGTTAGGAAAGCAAAACAGGAACAGTGAGAAGAGTTTGGACAACGACTTTAAGAAAGCTATCAAGGAAATCAAAAGCTGTTATAGGGAGCAATGAAGAGCATGAGAAAGACCAAAGCATGCCCAATACGACAAATTAAGAACGCCAAAGGAGAAATAATGAAAGGAGACAGTGAAATCATGGAAACGTGGAGAAAGTATTTTCAACAATTACATAATCCCTCCAGAACATATGAAACAAGGAGTACAGATCAATTAGTAAGAGTAACAAGTCATCGAGATGAGACAACTGAAGATGAAGATATCTCAATGGAAGAACTTCAAACAGCTATAAGAAAAGTGAAATTAAGAAATGCCCCAGAAGCAGATCAAGTTTATCCAGAAATGATTAAAAACCAAGGGAGAGAGGCAGACAAACTACTACATGCAATATTTCCAAACAGATGCCAGACGACTGGAAAAAGGAACGGTAGTGCCAAGACATAAGAAAGGATCAACGTTGGAATGCTCAAACTATAGAGGGATATCACTACTTAGCGTAACAGGAAAAGTGTATGCCAGGATTCTGGAAATGAGACTAAGGAAAAGAGTAGAGGATCAGATTGAAGAACACCAGAGTGGATTTAGATCAGGAAGAAGTGCACAAGATCACATATTTACAATTAGACAAGAAATAGAAAAATTCCTTGAGAGAAACATTGACTTGCACCTGTGTTTTATTGACTTAAAAAAAGGCATTTGACACTGTGAGGAGGGATGAACTATGGCATTCCTTAAAAGAACACAATGTAGAGCAGAATTTAATAGAAGCCATTAAAACATGTGCAGTGAGAGTAGCTGGAAATGTCTCTGAATAATTTGATGTAGATATAGGAGTAAGATAGGGTTGTATCCTAAGTCCTCTTTTGTTTATCACATTTATGGATTCAGTCGCAAAGGCATCCTCAAACATGAAGAAAATGAATGTAGGTATGTGGAAGCTCAAACCAGTAAATGTATCAATGCTTTTAATTGCTGATGATTTAGTTGTTTGGAAAATCAGAAAGTGACCTTCAGTCGAATATCAACATTATGAATTAAATAAAAGAGGAATGAGAGTAAATGCAAAGAAAACCAAAACAATGCTAGTAACTAGGAAACTAAAACACAAAATCTGGCAGGGAGAATTTAGAACAAGTTCAAAGCAACAATTACTTAGGAGTAATGATTAACTCAGAGGGAAAACTAAGAGAAGAAATCAGCCAGAGAATCCAAAAGGCAAGTGCAATATATAACCATCTAGGAGAGGCATTTGTAGGTAAACAAGAATTGTTAACAAAAACCAAAATGGCAGTATACAACACGTTAATTGCCCTACTCTCTTCTATGGCAATGAAACCTGGACCTTACACAGTAGAGAATACAGGAGAGTGCAGGCAGCCGAAATGAAATATCTAAGAAGAGTAGTAGGGAAAACTAAAAGAGACAAAATCAGAAACACAACAATAAGAAATCAAACCAAAGCAGAAAGCATAAAAACTAAGATAGAAATAAATCAACTGAGATGGTTTGGGCATGTAAACAGAATGAATGACAATAGAATAACTAAATCAGTATAGTGCTAAAACTCAAGGTAAAAAACCAAAAGGCAGGCTTCAGAGAAAGTGGGAAGAAGATATAAAAGAGGCACCAAAGCAAAGAAATTTAACTTTCAAGGAAGGAAACAGAAAATGTCAGGACGGGGCAGCCTGGAGAAAGATTATTTCGGGCATCTAAAACCCATACACTGGAAGGTAGAATGAGAGCTGATAAAGAAAGAAAGAAAAGATTAAAATAACCGAACATCATGGTACAAAAATGCTATATGGAGAACAGCTAGAAGCACTGGAGATTTTCATCACTCAATTAAATGATGCAATAACAGAACAGTTGAGCAGCATTATCGTCTATAACTTTCTGCACAGAAAAAGAATCTGTTGGGGAAATGGCTCCTAGAATATCTACATTCAGCTCTTTTGTGTTTTACGGAGACAAAAGACTAGCCTGTCTGAAATATTCACAAATTAGGACTAAATTAGTACTGGTAACCAAGTATAAAAAAATATTATCAAAGATGATAAGCTTTATCAAATCTTCAAGTGTTTTTCATACTTACCATACAATAGCTAAACGTGGAATGGTAAACATGAGAGCCGGATCATATTCATCTATCATATCCTGTGATAATAAACCTATTTTGAGGGCTCTGAAAAACATAATAAGAAATATATGATTTGGGTATCTTGATATAACTGTATCATGATTTGACGAAATGTAGGAAAATGTATAACATTTTGGAGCACTCTTGGAAAAATAATCAACTTTTTTATTAACATCTTTCCCCTTAAAACAAAAATATTCAGTTAGAAGAAACTGTTTTCATCCCTGTGTTATAAGATAGATTTGGGTGTGTGAATACATCATCTTTTACAGTTTACAGGCTGTAATAGGAAGAAAAGCTTATTCAATCATCACCTCTGCACAGTCTCTGAGAAAAGTACAGTTATTTCTTGTATCATGTCATATTCATGGGCAGTTTTCACAGGAGCCATTGCACTCACATAGCTGTTCAAAAAAGATGAAAATCAAAGAATGTTTACAAACATGTCATCTAACTTATATGTTGAAAATAACAAACGGTGCTTCTGCATCTATCCATCTAACTTTTTTTTTATTTAATGCTAAATAACCGTAACCATGGATCACATTGAAAATAAACAAAAAAATACCTTTAATTTGAAAAAGGAATATAAAACGTAGTCTTCAAAATTTTCTTCATGTTAAGATCAGGAAATCTTTCTATTTATAAGATAAGATAAGAAGAATATTTATATTGCGCCTTCCCTCAGAAGAGCTCAAGGCGCATTACATGCAAAATGATTGCACAGGCATGGCATGCTATGGCTAAAACATTTTACATAAAACAGATGCATCAATAAAAAAATAGTATCACAATCAATTCAGTAAAAAGCACGCAATTCAATAAAATTCATCTAAATATGTTGGAGAAGTAGTGGGTCTTCAAGCGAGATTTCAGTATATTCAAAGACTCTGCAGACTGGACGTCCCATGGTAAAATGTTCCAAATTTTGGCTGCTTGTGTTTGTAGGGCCCTATCTCCGAAAGTCTTAAGTTTAGTTTTGGGTGTTTGTATCATTTTCTTGCTCGCTGAGCGCAGTGATCTGTTCGGTGTGTATTTAGGAACTAACTCTTTTAAGTAGACTGGAAAGTCAGCCTCGTGCAGGCATTGGTACGTGATTGTAGCTATCTTGTAGTCAATGCGGGATTTTATTGGGAGCCAGTGTAGGTGTTTAAGTATTGACGTAATGTGTTCTCTTTTTGAAACTTCCATAACTAATCTGGCGGCATTGTTTTGTATTATCTGCAGTTTCTTGATTTGTGTCAGTGGAAGTCCAGCCTGCAGAGAATTGCAGTAATCAATTCTTGAAAGAACAAATGAGCAAATTAATTTGTTTGTTGCTTCAGGAGTGATGTATTTCCTGATATGACATATTCTTTTTAATTCCAGATAGCAAACTTTTCTCAAATGTGAGATATGGTCTTCCATGGACATGGTACAATCCATGATAACTCCTAAATTTCTTACTTTTTTGACAACAGGAATTTCTTCGCCACAGATTTTAACATATCTTAATTTAGCGGCTTCTACTTTGGCTTTGCTTCCTATTGCTATAACTTCTGTTTTGTTCTCATTTAATTTCAATTTATTGCATGTCATCTACGAAGAAATCTGGGTGGCGCAATCATTAAGGGAAGTTGTGACAGATGGCAGTCCGGATATTTCAGCAGACTTATAGAGCTGAGTGTCGTCAGCGTAAATGTGGTAATTAAAATGATGTTGATTGATGATGTTGTGTATTGGTTGTGCGTACAAAGAAAAAGGATTGGCCCCAGAACCGAGCCTTGGGGCACACCAAAATGAAGAACAGAATAATTTGATAGCTTTCCATGGACTGATACAGCTTGCTTTCTATTGCTGATGTACGAACTGAACCATTCCAGAGCAGTGCCTTTGATGCCAAAAGATAACTCTAAACGTTTAAGAAGAATGCCATGATCTATAGTGTCAAATGCAGCAGATAGGTCTAACAAGGCTAAAATGGATAGTTCTCCTTTATCGGTCGAATTCCATAAATCAGATTGTACTTTCAGAAGTGCTGTCTCTGTGCTGTGCTTTCTTCTTAAAGCAATACAATACAAATCATGCTGTTATAAGTAGGCAAAGACTCATAAAGTAAGCATCATAATATTCCAATAAAGAAAACCTAACTAACAACTGTTTGTTGGTTTTATCATGAATGTTCATGGAGTCATACTGAAGTGGGTATCATATCACAAGAAGAAATGTTTTGAGTTGGATTCCTCAAATAGGATATGGTTGAACACTTTGTGGGCTTAATAGGAGTGTTACTCCTTTGAACTTGTTGCAAGCCAAGGTTTCTTTTCTTTAGCAGTTTCATAATATGTCCTTCTATCCCCTCTTTAAGGAATAATTTCTCGTCCGAAACCTTTGACAATAACTGTGTAGAGTATCTGTTGTTGTGATAACATTTACTTTCAAAACCTTTGGAGGAATACCATCAGGTCCTGATGCTTTACCAGGATTGAGTTGTTTTATGGTCTCAAATTTTCAACAATTCTTTATTTAAATTATCCCTCATATCCCTACAGGTGAATGCACAATACATAATCTCACCAAAGACGATTGTGAGATATCTGAAGTGCACAAATCATATTTTGTAGTTCCATTCCAGATCAGACATTGTTAAAGGTGCAAACTTCACTTAGTTGAACTGCTTTCGACACGAATCTGACTTTTTACAGTACATCCATTTGTGAGACTAACTCCTCATTTATGTCAAAATCTAACCGTACATTGTCTCTGAAGAAGTCAATGGTTTTTTTCTTTTCAATTTACAAAATCAAACTATCTTTTAAATTATCTTACCTTAACTCAAATTCAGCAAAAAGCTTATCAAAAATAATCAAGGATTCAGTTATCTGGGGAAGAAAACAAAGGCTATAATAAATAAATCAGTTTTCAATTAAAATTTTTTCCTGAAATAACATTTTCAAAAAGAAAGCTTGTTAATTGTTCTCTGCAAATAATTTTTTTATCTTCAATCTGATTAATGCTAAAATGATGGTACGTCAATATTTTATTTCAAGGACTTCAAATTTTTTCCTCACATTGCTATTTTTACATTGCATTATACTTACTATCTCAGTATATTCATTGACATTCTGAAGGCACTGTTCTCTTAGAATAGTTCTCAAGCTGTCCAAACTTTTAGTGAGAGCCCGTGCCAAAGGCCTCATGCAGGCACTCTCTACTTCTTTATTCATGATACTAGAACCTGCTGCCAAGCACTGCAAAGAAAAAAAGAATCAATGAATAATGATTGAGCTTTGCAATAATAGCATCAGTAGATATCAAAAGCATCTTTGCAGACCTAGCAACCCCACAATCTCAAAATGTGTATAACAGGTGAAAAAAGCGTCGTCTCTGAAATAAGAAGCACAAAGTCAGGTTTTTTTTTTTATCAAACATAATATAAATTGAAAATCTCTGTGAGTTGTGAGCACTTTTTGAAGCTTTTAAAATTGCTGAAGTACCTCTAGCCTACAGCATGCACTAAATGGAATTCACAGGTAAATCTAAAACCATCTCAAAGAATCATGTTTCAATTTTGGTTACAGTGGATGTAATATATATTTCAAATCTTTTTAACACACAGATAAAACATGTTTTCCGTGACAAAATACGCTACCTCTGCACCAAACCATAATTGGCCAGCCAGGTTTTCCTGACAGAGATCATCAGGAAATTTTACTCTGAAATCCCTGAGAGCTCGTTGGTCTTTAATAGATTCATCCATCATCTGTGATACAACATTAAGTACCCTGGCTTGACATGCTCGGAGTTGGTTGACAAGAGCAGCACATCGCTCAGGATATCCTCTACCTTCAAAACTGTCAAGCTCTGCTGCTACATGATTGAGTTCCTCATCAGCAAAATAAAATTGGGCCAGCAATGATTGATCAGACCTCTGTTGAAGTTCAAATCACAAGATAAAATAGTAGAAAATGTGAAAAAAAAGAAAGAACATTTGGTGACCAAAAACAAAAGAAAACCTCTAAAAATGAAGTTAATAATGTTGTTGGATTATAAATCAAAAGTTGAAACATGGACATATGAATTAAGAAACATACCTTGTAACTATGAAATTGAGGGGGAATGGGATGGTTTTAGATTTTTGTCATATTTTTCTTTCTCATGACTCTAATGTCTTTTCCTTGTACCGCATCTGGGCCTTTTGTAGGTTTGTATTTTTGTTTCTTTACATTATCCATACAACTTTTTTACCTTGTTACTTAAAGAAAGTGATGAAATAGAATTTTAAGAGGAAAAAGAAGAAAATTTTGAAACTGGAATAGTCCATTGTATTTTAAGTCCAACACCATAACCAGTCGGCCATCACAACTCTGAGAACATGTACAATTCTTATCTATGTATTTGATGTATTTAATAACGAGTTATCGCATTCCGGAAGAAACTACAGAATGTGATATCGCGGTTTAGACCCACTTCCTTAAATGTCATTTCGGGTTTTTTTGCACAGTAATACCATACTAAATCATTTCAATTTTGTTTTGTTTTTGGAAACGATGTTTCATCTATTACACAGAATCTATGCAATACTAAGCAAATTGGATGACTCTACCGAGTAACATGCTACAAAAATACTTATAGACATAAGCTACAGAAAATTTCTCACTTCTAACAATGTCTCAAAAAGTCAATGTTAGCAGAAAGGTCGCATTAATCCCTTGTCACACTGTCCGATATCTCAATCTCAATAAATGTCAGTTTCGATGTCTCAGCCTCAAGTCCCACAATCTGTTGTCTCAGGCTCACACTGTGTCACCTTGACCCAAAAAGTCATATTCAGTTACAAAAGAGTGCTGCGACTGAAAGCACACCTATCAAAAACATCTGCTTACTTTCTTTCTTTTTATTGTCCCCTACAAAAACCAAGCCCCAATTTTTCTCATCCCTAGCTTAAAAATAAAACCTCTTTATTATGCCCCTAGTGGTGTCAGTTGCCAAGTGGTTAGGCTGCCAGACTTGGGACCATGAGGTCCCAAGTTCGAATCCTAGCAAAGCTAGGTACAACGTTGTGTTCCTTGCGAAAGACACTGAACGCGCATTATCCCCACTTGCCCCAGGTGCAAATGGGTACAAGCATGAGCTTGGGAGTAAAAACCTGCGTCAAGCTAGCATCCTGTCCAGGAGATGATTACTATCACCTGTTCCGCTTAATGTTACAGAAACTAGGATAAAAGCTCCCGCTCTATGAGCTAATGGCTTTGAAGGAAGGAATCATGTCCCTTGGCTGTACCTGTCTGCATAAATGCCTTCCACAAATTTTGACCTTCTCCTGCCTACCGCGACCCAATGCGCCATCAGTCTTACAGCCTATTGCGACATCAGCATCGATGCATCACTCGATTCCTCTTTGTCTTTGTACTGGCTTTGTAATGAGCATTCAAGGATTGATGGCTGTTTCTGACTATGTTACCCCTTCCAAATAAAATGTCCATTGTCCTAGTCTTACATCAAGTAACACTGGCAGAAATGACTATATGACTGACTGAAAGGAGTGAAGCTACAGTCGGGTCCCAATCGAGGGACATAATAAAGAGCGTTCATTTTGAAGGGGTGAGATAAGGGATGGAAAAAAGAAAGAACATGGAGGTGTTGCTTTCTCTTTTATTGTCTCTCTCTCAAGGTGACAAGTTGTGAAATAGGCATCAGACTACTAAAGACTGAGACACCGAGAAGGACACTTGGAAACAGACACATGCACTGAAACACAAGGGAACACCCATGAAAGGTGGGTTTTAAAAAATAATTACTTTCCCTTATCATGAAATTAATTGACGTTCAATATGGGGTATTCTTTGTAAATTTGTCTTTGATCGTTTTTCTTTCAGTTTAAATTTTCTTTAATTTTTTTTTCTTTTTAAAAATGAAAGACTCTTCAGCTTGCTAGACTTTTAAGATCAACGATGTACACAGTGTGTTATTTTTGGGCTGTCACCTGGTTCGTTGTTTCTAAAAACATATCCAATTGTACATTGTAAACTAAATTAGTTTAAAACCATCCCTCCCGTTTCCCCCAACTCAGAGCAGATTATGCTTAGCACACCTTTAAGACTCATAAAAAAAAAGTTTACACTTAACAAGGCCTGCTTTCACTAACCCTAGGTTGCATAAGAGTCTGGGGGAATCGTCAGCTTTGTCTACTGTCTTACAGAGATGTGTGAATTGGTTATTCTCCTCTTGCAGAGAGTTGTCTAGCTTCAAAGATTTATCTATCCCTTTGAGTGTAGTCAAGACAACATGACACTATACCATCAGCCCCAAAAACAAACACACGTGTTGGTTACGTGAAAGATTTTGTTCCCAACATCAAATTTAGCGCTCAAATTGGGCATTTATTTCTTATCATACCAAGGCCCAATGACGCTAAGCAAAACACCTGTGACACCACCCAGTGACCCCCATGATTTTAGGTTCCCTACACTAGAGGTTAATTACCTAAATTGTGATTTTATGATATAATCAGAATATAGTTTGATGTGTGTTATATTTACTTCTCATTGAATTTTACTAACTAGCGAAAAATAAATGGGATACACCCAAGTGAGTATGGTACTCCTCTCCATGAAATATTACTCATTACAGAAATTAGAAGCACCTCTCCTCTTTTTAACCCCAACTTTACTTTCTGGGTAATCCGATCATGAACCTACCATAGAAATCCTTCACAAACGAAAGTTTGAAACTCTTGAATCAATGGTTAGTCCCAATCTGATATGTCACTAAATAATTTGTGTCACACTGACTGACTGTTGTCAGTGACAATTTATATTTATATGATTTTGACTGAACTGCTCCTGTTCATAACCCTCCCTTCTTCATTATTCTCTTAGCAGATATATAATATCAAGAAAGGGGTCTCAATATTTTACCTAGACTGTTATTGCAACCAAAGACCATCAAACTAAGTAATGTAAAGTTGACGATGAATGATGATGATATTCAAGAGAAGGAAAGGGTAGTGTAGAGCAAGTGGTAAGGCTCAAAAGATCATCTAAATAAAAAAACAATCACGATTTTCGTTTACTTACCTTTGGTCGATATAACCATCTTCGGAGGGAGTTCATATTCGTTATCCAGTCAAACAGAGCTTATAAAAAGATTCATTGAACAACCTCTTAAAACAAATTGTTTAAGAACACCTTCATATGTCTTTGGATTGATAACATTTCGTGGTGAACAAGACTCAGTCCTTTATATTATTCCAGACGAATGGACGTTGTTGATCTACCTCAATCACTGTGTTATCGATTACGTCATACCTACGTCATGTTAGCCTGACTTCCGTGTGACAATTTGCCTTCCAGTTTCGCTTCAAGATAGAATGAGCTGACTTAAACTTGTTTTACATAGCAAATAATACATCATTATTCTATAACATTTTTAAAAATTCCCGACTCACTGAGAGATGGATGAAGCAATGATTTACATTCTACAAGAGGATGTCTCGTAATCGAGTAAGGTGTTCGTAAATTCGATACTGACTTGAAGTGTTTCCTCTTCATAAAGAAAGCTAATAGTCTACGTCATGATTTCTCTTTTCTTTTCCAGGCCTACTTTTTCAGGAAGAAGAAAAAGAAAATTGAATTTGTAAAGATAATAATATTCAATGGCGAAAAGAAAACTAAATTATTCCATATCATTCATTATCCTTATGGCAACTTGGTTACAACCATTCATAGTACTGGCCTCACGATATTATCAATGTTATTAGTAAACCTAGATCTAGATCTAGATATACCTAGATCTAGATCTTCGTGTATTATATGGGCTTGAACCACTCGTTTTACCAGTTATTATGGGCTCCAACTTCTATATTTGTAAATTGTGTAGGCCTATTTTTTCTTTGTTTCAATTTTATTTGATTCTTTTTCATAGGAGGAGGGGTTATTATGAGGTAGATCTAGTACTTGCCATTGCCAGTCAATATTAATTGTTTCCTGCGTGTGGTGGGAACAGAAGAATGTTGTCGCTTGATTGCTCTGTACCTAAGAGTAAAATTACATTGATTTATTGTATTTTGAAAGAAATGCTACTACTAAAAAACGATACCGAAATGAAATCATGGAGCTTTGATTATCACCAAAATCCTCATTTATGCATCCATATGGGAATGACTACGGTTTGTTGATTTAAGTGTGTTTTCCCCCTCTTCTTTGATGAAAGTTTTTCCTTTGTAATATTATCTAGATGGCTTGAGAGAGAGAGAGAGAAGAAGAGAGAGAGAGAGAGAGAGAGAGAGAGAGAGAGAGAGAGAGAGAGAGAGAGAGAGAGAGAGAGAGAGAGAGAGAGAGAGAGAGAGAGAGAGAGAGTCTCTTACACACGACGAGAGGGAAAGATAGAGATAGCGCGCGTATCGACTCGAACCATGTAGATCTAGATCTAGATCTACCTGTAAATCACCAAGATTGTATGAGTTTGAAGTTTGATTTTAAAAGGTTGAATACCGGTATTATTTATTAGTATTTATAACTCTCCTGTTCTTCTCAAAGCCACTCTATTTTTATTTGTCTTTATGTTATGTTGGACCTGTGTTTGTTTGTTTTTTCTTGTATTTTTCGTTGTTTTGGTCTGTTTAATAGTTTCTGTGTTTTCGGTTTTTATTTCTTTGCTTTAAGTCTGTTTTGTTTGTTTTGCTAGCTTATTCTTTACTTTTTTCAACATTTGTATTTTTATCATTTCAATTTTAGAACTTAATTTGACATAAGGCATCGTGAAACAATAAAATTTAAAAGGTAGATAATTGAATTATTGCAAGTGCAAGTGATATAATAATCATATCAAAGTGACCTCATGTGTAAGATAGTTCCGCATTCATCAGCTCTGAATGAAGGCATAGAGTTCTGACATAATGTCAATGATATTGTGTCAACACTGTACCACGCGTTTTACATAATGTAAATGAATGACTAATGAGATCAATCATTGCTTTAGAAAAATAAATAAAACAAAGAGAAATAGTGTTCAATCAACGCTCAGTCATCGACCTGTCGGAATGATATTGACCTATCTCTTTGGACTTTTGCTTGGATGAGTGTAAACTGTAAACAAAACTGACGTGGCCTTACAATGTAATGTTTTTTGTCGCTGATTAAAGTATCCACCAGTCGGTGTCCATGTGTTCAACTACGCATGAGGCTACTGTTGTAAGAGGTATTTGCAATATGCCCCTGTCTTGCATGATGCCTACCTTACAACTTGTCTGATTGATAGTTTATCTCAAGGAAGCCGTCCTCTCTTGGCCAAACGTTTTAATTTCACAAATCAAATGCATGTACCAGTACCGTAAATTGATGACAGGAGCATTTAATATGGCAAAGTGAATTAAGGTATAGCCTAGCGTGCAGTAAATCAGTACATTGTATTGTAAAAGTCCATAACAACTAAATGGCATGCATAATATCAACTTTTTGTTGTTGAGCCGAGAGTATAAACTTCAATCTGAATTTCAAAGCGAGTAACCAAAATATAATTTATTTGGTAGGTATCCGGTAGTTATCATTATAGGCCTACCTAATATAGCTGCTTTTATCTACCGCCTTACGTTCAATTGAAGCAAAAGCCAAAAGCGCAACCGCGTGCGCAAGTTTATTAGTGCTACTTTTTTTTATATTAAAGGAAAAGGTTCAATCGAAGCCTATATTATTAAAGAGACCTATGAATTTTCGATCTATCGGGTTATAGGCTAAATAATCAGTGACGTATTTCCACCTAGAGATGAATAACAGATCAAAAGTGGCAGCAATTTCCATTTTGGACGAATTAGATCACGTTCTTTTTTAAATATATACAATGCACGGTGATTTAATCCGTGCCAGAAAACAGCTGAGCAAACGGTTAACACGAACAATATCTGCAACAAAAGATTTGAACTCAAGAAATTCAAACAGTAACGCTTCTTCGGTTCGCGAAGCAGGTGAAGAGAATATTTAATCAACAGAATGTATAGGATAGCCTAGATCTAGATCTCTAGATCTAGAAACAACGTCTGGATCTAAATTTATTGCAATATCATTCTACGTATTGTGCATGACGACATATGTATTATTAAACCATATTGCCCCAGTTCACCATCGTAATGGCTACAATTGTGGGCTTGAGACAAGGTTTGAATGAAATCAGGCATGACTACTGTCACACATTACACCATATGGGGCGTACATTTAAAATGAAAGAGCTGGTGGCAAGATGAGGCAGACATACTAGGGTCTACATTGTATCTATCTATTATTCTTTAGCTCTTATTTTTCCTTGACACTAAATTTAGATCTAGGCCTTATGTGACAATGTGCTTCTTTCTGTCAAAAAACAGTTTCTGTCTTTCTTCAACATAAAAATAAAGTAGGCCCCTATTTCGTCTTTGTTGTGTGAGAAAAGTGCTATAGATCTACTTTCTTACAGCAGAAAGAAGGGGGGGGGGTGCAAGAATATAATGTGACACGGTAACCTTATCAGTTCGTATGAAAACTACCTTGTAAAAATTTACACCTGATGTTGCATTAATAAGCATATGCTTGCCAAACATGTGTTTACATAATTCATCCATACCACAAACACACACACACACACACACACATACACACACTCTCTCTCTCTCTCTCTCTCTCTCTCTCTCTCTCTCTCTCTCTCTCTCTCTCTCTCTCTCTCTCTCTCTCTCTCTCTCTCTCTCGCTCTCTCTCGCTATATCTCTCTCTCTCTCTCTCTCTCTCTCTCTCTCTCTCTCTCTCTCTCTCTCTCTCTCTCTCTCTCTCTCTCTCTCTCTCTCTCTCTCTCTCTTTCTCTTTCTCTCTCTCTCTTCTCTTATCTCGTCCGTTTTTCACATGGTATGCACATTTTCAAACTACAGTATGTCTATCAAGTCATTCACCATCTCTCTATCCGATTTGTTTTCCGTATCGTTCTAACTACCTTAGACCCATCTCAATGCCTCTCTATCTATTCATCTATCTATCTATCTATCTATCTATCTATCTATCTATCTATCTATCTATCTATCTATCTATCTATCTATCAATCTATCTATCTATCTATCTATCTATCTATCTATCTATCTATCTATCTATCTTTCTATCTATCTATCTATCTATCTATCTATCTATCTATCTATCTACCTATTTATCGATCAATCGGTCTGTCTGTCTATTCTATCTGTCTATCTGTCTATATGCCTGTCTGTCTGTCTATCTGTCTGTCTATATATCTATATATCTAATAATAATAATATTATTATAATAATAATAATAATAATAATAATAATAATAATAATAATAATAATAATAATAATAATAATAATAATAATAATAATAATAATAGTAACATTTCTGTCTTTATCAGCTCCCATTCTTCCTTCTACGTATAGGTTTAGATGCCCGAAATGATCTTTCTCCAGGCTGCATGATCCTAATATTTTCTGTTTCCTGCAATGAAAGTTAAATTTCTTTGCTTTAATGCCTCTTTTATATATTCTTCCCACTTTCTCTGAGGTCTGCCTTTTAATCTTTTACCTTGAGCTTTAGCATTGTATACTGATTTAGCTATTCTATTGTCATTCATTCTGTTAACATGCCCAAACCATCTCAATTGATATATTCCTATCTTAGTTTTCATGCCATCTGCTTTATTTTGATCTCTTATTGTTGTGTTTCTGATTTTGTCTCTTTTAGTCTTCCCTACTACTCCTCTTGGATATTTCATTTCAGCTGCCTGTACTCTATTGTATTCTCTACTGTCTAAGCTCCATGTTTCGCTGCCACAGAGGAGAGTGGGACATTAAACTGTGTTGTATACTGCCACTCTGGTTTTGTTGACAATTCTTGTTTCCCTACAACTGCCTTTCCTAGATGGTTATATATTGCACTTGCCTCTTGGATTCTCTGGCTGATTTCTTCTCTTAGTTTTCCCTCTGAGTTAATCATTACTCCAAGGTAATTGTAGCTTTGAACTTGTTCTAAATTCTCCCTGCCCAATTGGAGATTTTGTGTTTTAGCTTCCTAGTTACTAGCATTGTTTTGGTTTTCTTTGCATTTACTCTCATTCCTCTTTTATTTAATTCATTATTCATCATGTTGATATTCGGCTGAAGGTCCATGTCTGATTTTCCAAACAGAACTAAATCATCGGCAAATGAAAGCATTGATACATTTACTGGTTTGAGCTTCCACATACCTACATTCATTTTCTTCATGTTTGAGGATGCCTTTGCGACTGAATCCATAAATGTGATAAACAAAAGAGGACTTAGGATACAACCCTGTCTAACTCCTATATCTACAACAAATTCTCCAGATACATTTCCAGCTACTCTCACTGCACATGTTGGTTTATTGTAAAAACTTTTAATGGTTTCTACTACATTTTGCCCTACATTGTGTTCTTTTAAGGAATGTCATAGTTCGTCCCTCCTGACAGTGTCAAGTGCCTTTTCTAAGTCAATAAAACACAGGTGCATGTTTCTCTCAAGGAACTTTTCTATTATTTGTCTAATTGTAAGTATGTAGTCTTGTACACTTCTTCCTGGTCTAAATCCACTCTGGTGTTCTTCAGTCTGATCCTCTACTCTTTCCTTAGTCTCATTTCCAAAATCCTGGCATACACTTTTCCTGGTACGCTAAGTAGTTATATCCTTCTATAGTTTGATCATTTCATAATTGATCATTTCTTGTGTATTGGTACTACCGTTCCCTTTTTCTAGTCGCCTAGCACCTGTTTTGACTTCCATACTTGTTGACATATTGCATGTAATAGTTTGTCTGCTTCTCTCCCTTGGGCTTTTAATCATTTCTGGATAAACTTGATCTGCTCCTGGGGCCTTTCCTAATTAATTTCACTTTTCTTTTAGCTGTTGGGGTTCTTCCATTGATATATCTACTTCTTCAGCTGTTTCCTCTGGATTATTTTTTACTCTAACTAATTGTTCTGTACTCCTTGTTTCACATGTTCTGGAGGGATTATGTAATTGTTGAAAATACTTTCTTCACGTTTCCGTGATTTCGCTGTCTTCTTTCATTATTTCTCCTTTGGCATTCTTAATGTGTCGTATTCGGTATGCTTTGGTCTTTCTTATGTTCTTCATTGCTCACCAGAACAGCTTTTGATTTCCTTGATAGCTTTCTTAAAGTCTTTGTCCAAACATAATGATGATGATGATGATGATGATGATGATGATGATGATGATGATAATGATAATAATAATGTTAGTCTTTCTTTCTTTCTTCATCAGTTTCTACTCTCACGTATGGTAAATGGATTTAGATGTCCGACATGGTCTTTCTTTAGGTTACCCTGTCCTGACATTTTCTGTTTCTGAACTTTCTGTGAAGGTTAAATTTCTTTGTGTCAGTGCCTCTTTTATATCTTCTTTCCTCTTTCTCCGAGGTCTACCTTTTGGTCTTTTACCTTGGGTTTTAGCATTGTATACTGATGTAACTATTCTCTTATTATGCATTATATTTACATGGCTTTACCATGTGAGTTGATTGTTTTCTGTTGTAGTTTTTTACGCCATCTATTTTGGATTGATCTATTTTCTTTGTTATTCTGATATGTCTCTTTTAGTTTTCCCTACAACTCTTTTATTTCAACTACTTGTACCCTACTGTCTAAGGTCCATGTTTCACTGCCATAGAGGAGAGAAGAACAATGAACTGGTGTATACTGTAATTTTGGTTTTAGCTGACAATTCTTGTTTACCTATAAAAGCATCTCCTAGATGTTTTCATCGCCTTTTGGATTCTCTGGCTGATTTTTTCTGAGTTTCCTCTGAGCTAATCATTACTTCTCGGTAATTGTAGCTTTGAACTTGTTCTTATGTCTTTCTGTCCAGTTAAAAATTTTGTGTTTTAGTTTCCCTTGTTACTAGCATTTTTGGTTTTTTTTTACACTTTCTTTTGTTCTTCTTTTATTTTGTTCATTATTCAGCATGTTGATATTATATTTATATTGAAGGTAACTTTCTAATTTTTTTCCCAAATAGAGCTAAATCATCAGCACATGAAAGCATTGATAGATATACTGGTTTGAGTTTCCACATACTTACCTTTACATTCTTAATTTTTGATGATGCTTTTGCGATTGAATCTATCAATACACGTATCTATCTATCGATTTGTCTATCTTAATGTTCTGTTTGACTGGCAATCCATCTGTCAGTCAGAGTCCTGACTTTCTATCCATCGGTGTTATAATGTATTCATTATTAATCTCACCGAGAGTTCAAGTCTGCCAAGAATATAGGCTTGTCTTACACCTCTGCTATCGGTGTAGATATAATACATGCTCAAAGCAGCACCAATTTGATGCTGGCTGATGAGCTTAAAAGAGAAAACCTGGTACATATCCTTCTTTCCGTCTTTCTTTCTTTCTCCTTTTCCAGAAAGAAATCGAGTTGCCACTATCTTATGCGCTGGTTGCCACAGTTTGTCGGAGCATGTACGGTGTCGTCGATTTTCTATCGGAGCTCGTTGTTCAACCATTCTAAAGATGATGAACCAATCCGATGGACAGAACATCACATCGAAAGACGAACATCTGTGCAAATCAATTCCCACGGGGCTAAACATCATCGCAACGTCTGACAAGGAAAACCTTCCGGCGGAGCCGGGTGTGAAACGGGTATTTTGTAGCTCTGCAGACACCAGTACGTCTGCTCGCCGCACCACCATGGAGCAAGAAGTATGCATGTCTGTAAGCGTTGATGAAAGTGGGGCCCGAATTTTGTGTTTTTGATTTTGTTTGACGTTTCATGTCACTATACACTTGAAGAGAAAGA
>JAXRKP010000049.1:382500-390000 GCA_037039925.1 Doris montereyensis
ACTCGTTGAGATGTCGGTATTTTTTACCTTTGGTCAATCTTCGGTTATATATTATGAATCTGGCGTCGGTGTTTGGAGACTTTTTTATACCACGTGTTGCTAAGCAAGAAACTTTTTTTTTTTGCGAAACTGTAAGCATTGAGCGTCTTGGAGGATTACCATAGAGTTCTCTCTTGGTTGTTATTTTTAAATGAAGTACACAACAACAACAAAATGAAAGGCCTATTCTCCTATCTGTCGCTCTTACCTGATCACTGTTCATATATTAATGACAAGCAGCAAACAAAATAAATTAAATATTGCAAAAATTGATGTTTGTATAGATAACATGGCAGCCTTATCATAAACAACATAAATATATATTGTAAACATGCCCCGTCTGATTAAGCGTTTATTTAAAAAAAAGATTTAATTGAATATCAAACGTTGCGAATGTGTTCTATCGTTCTTCTAAAGAGAGCAGAAATTGTACACATCTTAGTTTTACGTTGTATCGTACTATGGAAATAGCAATCTCACAGGTGTATTGCTCTCTGAAATAGAGAATGTCATTTTCATATTATCTGTTGCATAGTTTATCATTTCTAAAACATGAATTAAGGCATCAATAACATGTTTTCGTGTAGGCTGTACACTGTTTCAAACAGCTGATACATTGTCTCCGACTTTCCAGCTAAACGTATGTACGTCATGTATCAGTCTTTATATATACCGCCAACCCATTTAATCTTCACTGTGCTTTTTTTTGTTGTGGTTATTTTTTTTGCTTCAGGGGATGAGTTATTTTTTTATCAGTCCTTGGGTGGTCTGCCAAATCGTTTTGATTACAGGTAAACTAACTAGACTCCCGGATATGTCTAGATTCCATCTGTAGTACGCACACACATACCTATACACATATACATATGTATAATGTATGATATATATATATATATAATTTTATATTAAAAATATACATTTTGTGTGTGTTTGTGTGTGAGTGTATAGACAGACGGATAGATATATAAAAATAACCACAACAAAAAAAAAGCACAGTGAAGATTAAATGGGTAGAAATATATATATATATATATATATATATATACATATATATTTATGAATTGGACGTTCTTTGTTCGCCAAAGGCTCTGTTGCCAGGCTACTAAAGGTAACCATGCTTTACATGCAGGTTCTAAATGATCCCAAAATCATTTTCATATGAGGAAGTTTTATACCAGAACTGACGTTTAATTATTGAAAATTTAATTGTTTCCCCATGTCATCTTCAAATGGAATTTTCGTTCACCTAAGCCGCCATTTTGAACAGATTTTATTAAAAAGTTGGAATTGTATCTCAGTATCGAATGTTGACGCGGTCTAATAATCGTACTTGGTATCGCCTGGGGTTTAAGATGTGTGTTACGTATAAAGATACAGGGGGAATGGCATTCAAAAGGAATTAAAGCCTTCAGAAGAGGAGAATCCTCTTCAACCAAGCGTTTCGGCCTAACTTCTGGGTGCCCCCCACACACACACATCCTGCCTGTCTTGGTGGCGTGGTCATGCATCGAACTGCTGACCATGCTTCCTGTTGACGTTTACCACCCCACCATCTACATACCATATCTGGTGGATCTTTACTTATATATATATATATATATATATATATATATATATATATATATATATATATATATATATATATATATATATATATATATATATATATATATATATATATATATATATATATATATATATATATATATATGCCTGCAAGAAAGGAAACCTACAGCAGTGCAGCAACTACCGCACAATCAGTCTCATTTGCAATCTAGCAAAGTTATAATCAGGATCATACTGAACAGACTGAAGCCACAGGCCGAGACAATCATAAGTGAGGAGCAGGCAGGATTTAGAGCAGGGCGCAGTACAACTGAGCAGATATTTAACCTTAGAATTCAGTGCGAACGATACCTTCAACACCAACAAGAGCTCTACCACGTATTCATAGACTTCAAGAAAGCTTTCGATAGAATGTGGCATGCTGCACTCTGGGCGACCATGAACCACTACAACATCAACGCCAACATTATCCGTGTCATACAGAACCTCTATAATAAGGCCAGCAGTGCAGTATATCTAAACGGGGAGGTTGGAGACTGATTCAGAACCAGTGTTGGAGTGAGACAAGAGTGCTTGCTCTCTCCGACCCTTTTCAATGTCTTCCTCGAACAAAAATATGACAGACGCACTCGACGGCCACCAAGGAACAGTGAGCAATGGTTTAAGAACAATCACCAACCTACACTTCGCAGATGATATTGACGGACTCGCAGGCACAGAGCAAGAACTGAACAATCTGGTCAGAAGACTAGATACATCTTCCGCAGCATACGGCATGGAAGTCAGTGCAAGCAAGACAAAACTGATGACCAACAGTGACACTGGAATCCATACTGACATCATCGCCAACGTAGAGAAGCTTGAAACTGTGCACAAGTTTAAATATCTGGGAGCAATACTGTCGGACGAGAGATAAAAACCTGAAGTATTAACAAGGAGTGCAATGACAACATCCGCATTATCCAAGATGGGAACCGTCTGGAAAGACAACAAAGTCTCCCTTAGCTCAAAGATAAAACTTATGCGCTCCTTGTTCACACATTATTTCTTTACACCTGCGAAACATGGACACTAACTGTAGATATAGAGAAAAAACAGGTAACAGAAATTAGATGCTTTAGAAGACTGCTCGGTATCTATCACAAAGACCGTATCAACAATGAAGAAGTCAGAGACAGAATAAGATAAACCATTGGTCCTTACGAAGACCTCCTCACCACTGTCAAAAGGCGCAACAGCAAATGGTTTGGACACTTGGTGAGAGAAGGAGGGCTTCAAAAAAACCGTGCTTCAAGGAACTGTCAGAGGAAACAGGAGAAAAGGCAGACAAAAGAAGAGATGGGAGGACAATATCACTGAATGGGCGGACTGAAACTAAGTAAGCTGATGACACGGGCGGAGGACAGGATGGAGTGGAGAAGACTGGTTATTTGGTCATCGGTAGCGCCCCAACGGCCTCCGCCATGGGACAGATATATATATATATATATATATATATATATATATATATATATATATATATATATATATATTTGGCGGGAAGTGGACAGGTAAGCACATGTACGGGGAGTAGATGATCCCGCCCTCCACGAGTCTCCTGCTGCCTTGCAGGTCGGTCTTGGCTTACGCAAGACTAAGGGTTTAACCCTGACAGAAAATAGCAACCTGCTGCCTTGCAGGCTGGTTTTGAATGACGAAAGGCTAAGGGAGTTAACCCTGACAGAAAATAACAATTTCTGATAGGGGGCCTCAATGTGGCAGCCCCACCATCTACCTAGGGTACAGTGGGCTAAAGCCCTGCTTATCCGAAAACTCAACTGATGCAGAGAAATAAATACAATCCCGGCTTGACCTTTCAACGACGAAAATGGAAACGACCTTGGACTGTGATTTTTGGAACTTGGAACGTTATGGCAATAAGGAAAAGAGTTAGAATTAGTTAAAGAAATGGACAAATTCAAAGTAGACATTTTGGCTATTACAGAAACAAAGAAAAAAGGACAAGGAATAGAAAATGTAGGACCAAATAATATTTTAATCTTCTCAGGAGTAGATGTCAAAGATAAAGCTAGAGCAGGAGTAGGTCTCCTATTGCATAAAATGCATGAAAAGCTACTAGAAAGCTGGAAATTTAAAAGCCCACGGCTATGAGAGGTAAATATTAAACCAAAAGGAAGAGAAATTAAATTAGTAGTAGCTTATGACCAAATGAAGACGCCACTAAAGAAGAAAAAGATACATTCGAAAACGATTTACAAATAGATGCAAAGAATCTTAAACACAAACAGGAAAAATTGGTTTTAGGAGATTTAAACGCTAGAGTAGGCAACAATATAGAAACATCAGGTGGAGTAATAGGTAAAGAAGGAGAGACAGCAACCTCTTCAAATGGAGAGAGACTAATATAATTTTGCCTAAAAAATAGCTAACACATTTTTTCCTCATAAAGATATCCACAAATATACAAGATATAAATGAAGACAGGTGTGGAAAGTCAATTAAAGACTTCAAAACAGTTAGCAGCTGCTTTTTTTACAGTACATTGAATGCAATGGTAAACAGAAGAGCAGAAATATTTAGTGATCATCACCTGATGATTGCCAAAATGAGATTACTGACTGAAGAAAACAAACAGAAAAGGAAAGAGAAGAAAGCTACTAAACTCAAAATAGAGGAACTAAATAAACCAGTAGTATAACAGGTATACCAATCTATGATAAATCGATTTATCAATGAAAGGCAAATGGATCTGAATGATAGCACAATAGAAGAAAAGCGGCAAATGTAAAAAGAAACACTCCTCAGTTGTACTGAAGAAGTCTGTGGCAGGAAACAAATTAAAGGAGGGAGGAAAAGAACAGCATGGTGGAATGAGAATGTCAAAACTAAGATCAAAGAAAAGAAGGATGCCTGGAAGAAATACTTGCAAACAAAGAGACCAGGGAAGAGGATAGCTTACGTGTATAAAAGAACCAAAAGAGGAAGTTAGGAAAACAAAACAGGAACAATGGGAAGAGTTTGCACAAAGACTTCAAGAAAATCAAAAGCTGTTCTGGGGAGCAATGAAGAGCATGAGCAAGACCAAATCATGCCCAATACAACAAATTAAGAATGCCAAAGGAAAAATAATGAAAGGAGACATCGAAATCATGGAAACATGGAGCAAGCATTTTCACCAATGACATAATTCCTCCAGAACGTATGAAACAAGTAAGTACAGATCAATTAGTAAGAGTAACAAGTAACCCAGAGGAGACAGCTAAAGATGTGTAGATATATCAATGGAAGAACTCCAAACAGCTATAAGAAAAGTGAAATTAGGAAAAGCCTCAGGAGCAGATCAAGTTTATCCAGAAATGATTAAAAACCAAGGGAGAAAGGCAGACAAACTACTACATGCAATATGCGAACAATCATGGTAGTCCAAACAGGTGTACCAGGAAAAGTATATGCCAGGATACTGGAAATGAGACTAAGGAAAAGAGTAGAGGATCAGCTTGAAGAGCATCGCTGTGGATTTAGACCAGGAAGAAGTGTACAACACCACATATTTACAATTAGACAAGTAATAGAAAAAATCCTTGAGAAATACATTGATTTGCACATGTGTTTTGTTGACTTCGAAAAGGCATTTGACACTGTGAGGAGGGACGAACTAATGCATTCCATAAAAGAACACAATGTAGAGCAAAATTTAATAGAAACCATTACAAGTTTTTACAATAAACCAACATATGCAGTGAGAGTAGCTGGAAACATATCTGCAAAATTTGATGTAGATAAAGGAGTAAGACAAGGTTGTAGCCTGTCCTCTTTTGTTTATCACATTTATGGATTCAGTCGCAAAGGTTTTCAAAAATTAAGGAAATGAATGTAGTTATGTGGAAGCTCCAACCAGTACATGTATAAATGTTTCCATTTGTTGATGATTTAGTTCTGTTTGGAAAAATCAGAAAGTGACCTTTAGTCGAATATCAACATTATGAACAATGAACTAAACAAAAGAGGAATGAGAGTAAATGCAAATAAACCAAAACATTGCTAGTAACTAGGAAGCTAAAACACAAAATCTTAAATTGGGCTGGGAGATTAAGAACAAGTTCAAAGCTACAATTACCTAGGAGTAATGATTAACTCAGAGGGAATACTAAGAGAAGAAATCAACCAGAGAATCCAAAAGGCAAGTGCAATATATAACCATCCAGGAAATGCATTTGTAGGTAAGCAAGAATTGTCAACAAATACTAGAATGGCAGTATACAATACAGTTTATTGTCCTACTCTCCTCTATGGCAGCGAAACCTGGAGCTTAGACAGTAGAGAATACAATAGAGTACAGGCAGCTGAAATGAAATATCTAAGAAGAATAGTGGGGAAAACTAAAAGAGACAAAATCAGAAACACAACAATAAGAGATCAAACCAAAGCAGATGGCATAAAAACTAAGATAGAAACAAATCAATTGAGATGGTTTGGGCATGTTAACAGAATGAATGACACTAGAATAGCTAAATCAGTATACAATGCTAAAGCCCAAGGTAAAAAAAACCAAAAGGCAGACCTCGGAGAAAGCGGGAAGAAGATATAAAAGAGGCATTGAAGCATAGAAAATGTAACTTTTTTGGAAGGAAACAAAAAATGCCAGGACAGGGCATCCTGGAGAAAGATCCTCGCGGGCATCTGAACCCATACGCCGAAAGGTAAAATGGGAACTGATAAAGAAAGAAGGAATATTATATATTTGTGGACTTAACGACATTGCGTTTTCATCCAGTCAGAATAGGCTCTCAAACCACTGAACAGATAATGCTCAAGTTTTAACACCACTTTTGTGTATTACCTGTATATATTTTTGGCATATTGTTAATTTGAAAAACATAATTTTCTTTCTTTAAACGATATTTTGCACAATTCATTTGCCCATCCATGCCTGTTGTCCCCAGTCCACCGCTGAACAGATAATGTTCAAATTTTAACCTAGATTTAGCGTAACTCTTTTCTCTGTTAGAAACTCAATCTCTAGATCTCTTAGTTAGCGGACATTAGATGGATATTTTCCCTCGTAGATCTAGCTCTACATCTAGACCTAGTGATAGATCTAGAGCTACTCTAGATCTACTAAATCTTTTTTGGCCGAGGTTGGGTTCGGATTACAATAATAACTTGCTCATTGAGTGAGATGTCAGTATTTTTATGCATACATCGTCATGATTTTAATAACAACCTGCTCATTGAGCGGGATTTCAGATTTTCAGCTTTAGAACATGTATTACGTAGGTGCTGGTGCAAACTCTCTGGCCCCAATTTTTACCGCCATTACTGTCAGTAGGCCAACTCTGGCTAAATATCAGGTTGTTTTTTGTGTATAGGTAGGCCTACTTTGGCCATGTTACAGTATTGTACGGATGCGTTTGATCGATCCAGCTCCCTTTGAGGTCCTGCTTAGCTCAATAACATTATGTTTAGTAAGATTTGATGTTTGGAATTTGCTTTAAGTACCAAAATCAGGCCCCATTCCACTTTTCCTTATAACATGGCAGGGGTCTTTCCAGTCTGAAAGGTCCAATGAGACGTTTCAAGCACTAGCTTCGGCTCCTTCCTGCGGTTACGAAAAATGGTGTTGACGTAGCTGATGACTGTGGTTGTTCTATAATGAGCTTTTCATGAACATCTCCTGAAGTATTTCATCGCCATGTGAATAGACTTTGTGCTAAGGCTGGTTTTGCATGGACTAACGATGCGATCACCAGTTTTCTTTTCTGTGGTACAAGTACGGGCAAGTTTTGCACCGATCGTTTTTCTCCATTTTACCAGATAGGTTAGACACAATGTAATCATTACAAAGAAATAAGACATTATTATGGTCTATCCGTACCTATGACTACCATACGTTTT